>JAHZNF010001924.1:0-22358 GCA_027744215.1 Troglopedetes dispersus
ACATTAAACCATTTTAATATATTTTGCTGCTGTTTGGGAAGCTGAAAACGGGTTCATCAGAGATAGAATAAGACAATGAAATAGTAATCCCGGTCGAGTTGATAAGAAATAGGTAATCAATCAGCAAATATTCCTAAAATCCATTCAGCGAACTTAACGCTTGGAAAATAACAACACAATGTAAGTGTATACACACATATATTATCATTACCCATTTTATGTTATTAACAAAAACTTCAAACAATTCGTTCTTCGGTTCTCTAACAAGTCCAACATCCTAAAATATGTTTTAGTCCACAAGCATAAAACAAACAGCCTTAATGAGAAGTTCAGCTTCATTTGTAAATCAGCATTTTTTCATTCGTACGAGAACACTCAGCGATTTCCGGAAACGTTTTTAAAACCTTAACTGACATTTGCGCAAAATATATTAAAATGGTTTAATGTACGACATCATCACACAGAAGAAGGAGAACCAAATGTATGTATTTTGATCTTCCCTGACATTACCAGAGGTGTTCAACTCTTGAATCTTACCCAGTGCATATGCTCGTCATAAAATTTTGAAAATAGGTGGTTTGGCCAATTTGATTTTGAATAAGATCATGATGGTCATGAGAATAATCTTCGTAATTCCTCGTTAACACAGGGGTACGTTTTGATAAAGTAGTTTACTTGCAAAATACGACGATACAAACGTATTAGATTTATAATACAAAGATCATTGCACTTTCATTGCATTGTCTTGAACGAAACCGCCAGGAGAACAGGATTCTTAATTTACGCACAAGTATTTAAATTTTACAATATACAATACCAAAACTGCTTACATAAAAACAATCAGTGTACAATATTGCTTAGATGTGAAAGCAGATCCAATCCAACCAAAGAACTCCTTCATGTCCAACTCAGCACTACAAAATGCGTTGCAGTGTGAAGTTAAAAGTTAACCACGACAAAGAAACTAACTCAGATGCCAGCCATTGGCTGGCAGCCACACATTAAGCTATATTACACAGCCGCATAATCGGCTATTCAATTTTCCATATTAAAACACTGCTTGCATAAACAGTAAATTGTTGATAGTTGATACTATACACCGGGCATGCACGCGAAACTCTAAAATCGCTAAGACCAACCGGATAAAAAACGAAAAACAAGTTTCGTAATCTTGAGTTTGTAAAGTTGAGATAAATTAGATAGCCTAAATTACATCTATTTCTAGCTACAGGGGTGGGCAGATCATACCATTCGTTTCTTATATACTTTACAGTTGTGTCAAACTAATGAACAATTGCTACTTATAATCGTATTTCATTTTATATTATTATGCTGCTACTTGTACACGATGACAGGAAAATAAGACTGCAAAAGGTATCAAAGTTTCTTTATAAAATAACTGTGATGCATAAACATTTATCTCATTATTGTACTAAAATACTCAAATTTAGTTGCAGTTTTCAGTCTCGACCTATCCATGAAAATTTCCAACAACCAAACCTTCAAAGAAAGACTGGATAACTTCCTTGCAAGACCCTAACACTTTAACAATGAGACCAAAAATGCACTTAAGGCATAGCCAGTTAAAAAGGTTGAAAAAAAACACGATACATCCACAGCTTTAGTGAGTGAGGAATAAAAAAAAACTTTACATGAAAAGGACAACACAATCTTTAGTTGTTAAATAAAATCAACACATAACTTACATTAATTCTTACTTCTGCTTTTAAAAATAAAATCTGTACACATCGCTGTGATTGTAAATTGCATAGATATAATGCAACATGATGTCATTATTATTCGGCCATGTTCGATTCAATCTATTTGATATTTTGACTGCCTTCACTTTACACTAAATCACTAAAACAATATTGTTATTCTATTTTTGGCTTTTCTAAATTGTAATATTGGATAATTTAGTCTTGGCTTAAAATTATCTTTCCTTCCCTCATTAATGGCTTCACCAAAGTATCGTTTACTTCGTAAAAGATTCATAAGATAAACCAATCAAAACTGTCAAAACTCGCTGATAACACTGGTCGAATAGGTATAGTGCAAATGCTAATCATGAAAGCACTTTTCTTTTCACTTGGAAGAGTCCGACGCGCGTTCATGAACTTTCTTGTGTTGCTTAAGTCCAGAAAGCTGGGTAAAAGCTTTAGCGCAAATTGGACAGACGTACGGCTTCTCGCCGGTGTGAGTTCGCTCATGTTGAACCAAACTGGAAGCAAAAAACGAGATACAAAATAATTGACGGACAATGTCAGCAGGACTCTTAGCAAGTGTAAAAATGTAGATTCATCAAAACATTTACCCGGACTTCTGAGTGAAAGCTTTTTCGCAATAACTGCATCCAAAAGGTTTCTCGTTCGTGTGCAACCTGACGACGAAAAGAGTTAAGATTAAGGATTAAGGAAGATGATGAGGTGATAATTTATTAAAACAATAGCCATGCCACACATAGAGATAGAGCCCATCAGGACAGGCAGGCAGAACTTACCGTTCGTGTTGTACAAGCCCCGACTTCTGGGTAAATCTTTTATCGCAAAAGTTGCAACCAAACGGACGTTCTCCGCTACAAAGCCACAAACACGACACATGGGTAAGTAATTGATGTTTCAAAATCATCGTAAAATTGAGTTAAAGCCAGGCCAATTACACCTTTCTTTCCTTTATCTTTTGCTTCCTATAAATAATCTTTGTATTTAGAAGATTCGTAAAAACTGTTACTTACGTGTGACGTCTCTGATGTTGCAACATTCCAATGCGCTGAGTGAATCTTCGTCCACAAGTGACACACTCGAAGGGCTTCTCTTTCTCTGGAACCGGTGAAGGAATTAAATTAGCTGAAAACCTGCGCTTTTGCGATTTGGAGGACTTTTGACCCCCAGGTTCTGATGATCGTCTGGCTCCTTTGCCTTTCTTGCCAGTGCTTGCTGCAGTTGTTGTTGTCCCATTGTTTCCTGTTCCATTGTTAAGCCAGGGATCTTCACGCTCGCTATCGAAAGATGAACTTCCACTTGAAACAGGACTTTTCTCCTTCTTGCTAACAGTGAGATTCTGTGCCAAGGGCAAGGGGACGGGAACCATCGACGGGTACTGACATTCAGAAAACGTGGGATTCAGAGGTTGCGGGAGTTGTTGTTGGATTNGTTGCGGGAGTTGCTGTTGGATTTTAAAGTTCTGATCCTGCTTCACGATTTTGTGCGGATCAGGGATCTGGAGTGAAACTGAAGGGTGTGGAACCATTCCCATATTTGAATTTCCCATTAGGGCTTGCTGTTGAAGGCCGACAACATGAGCTCTAAAGAAAGAAAGAAATAGTAATAAGATTATTTTTATGTATTGAACAAGCAATCACCCTCTTTTTAATCCTTGTAAGCAGAATCCGTGGTAATAAATGATAAATAAGCAAAAAACCAAACTTTGAACATGAAACACAAAATAAAAACGATTAACAAACTCACGGTTGAGCAAACGGTGGCCCGACAAAATGCTTCATGTCAATTTGACCTGGATGAAACTGATGTTGCTGAGGATTGTGCGCCATCGCATGAGCCATTAACTGCTCCATTGTTCAAATCTGAGTCAAACTTCACGCAAAACAGTATAAAAATTAATTTCCAACAGACTTAGCATATTAAAATTATAAGTTTACTTTAAAATGAGGCAAGTTTACATATTTGCACAATTATTTTTTACATTTAATTCACAATTCTATTCTCAAATTCCAAACACATTTGCATATTACACCCTTGATACACAATGCCTTCTCAATAACGCTCAAAGCATTTTTTATTTTTGGAAATACGCTTCAAAAACCATTCAGCACTGATGATCGACTAAAAAGTTGTTTAAAGCTACTCCTTTCTCTCCAATAGGTAGTGTCACCTCCCAAAAACTCCTATTTCCAATTTCTAATGATGGTTCCTCCAAGCCTCATTTTTTATAAATAACTTCGCTCTCATACACAAAAAATTGTTTTTCTAAGCCAAACCCAATCCGAAGACAAGCGACAGAAAATATCTCACCTGGCTCAACTGCAGTCACATTCACTAACTAAAAATTACTTGTGCATAAAAAATGCAGACGCAGGATATAACGCTTTAATTCACGATACCTTTTATTTTTTTTACTTTGTTTACATTTTATTCATTTTATTTCTTTTAAGTTGTTTTACAATAAAAATGAATAAACAAAAACAATGAAATTCCATTCACGAAAGGGGCCGGGGAATCTCTTGTTATTCTTTCGGGTGGGGGGCAGTCTGCGACTTCTCTCTATGTATTTAGTACCCATGCTGTGCTGCATTAAAAAAATGGAACTACTGAAAGCAAACAAGCACTTTGTTTTCTTTGCTGAACCTTCTATGCTTTTGTTCCCTCAAGATTTTCATATCATTGCTGGCGTATCTTCCCCCTGCATTTCTGCTTCATCTAATTCTCCTCCACTACTACTGATCCATAATTTTTTCTCTTTTCTCTTATTTCTCTGTGTGACTGCACCACTCATTCAGTTGGTGGCGGTGCGGTGGTATCCGTTCGTTCGCATAGTAGTTGTAAAAAAACTTGTGTATAACCCCCATTGCATAACGTCAATATAACTGTCTCAGACGCGCAGGAGGACACAATAATATGAATCGGATAATACCTATATTATTATATCCATAAAAGCATGGGGAATGGAATTGTCTGTATCTATGCGAAGCATCAACCCCCTTCATACCAGGGATTTTAAATATTATGTAATAAAGTGGGTATGCGCACGATTTTCTTGACACATGTATTAACTTCATTTTGGGGGTATTCTAATACTACGATGTATTTTATTGATAGTATTTGGTAGTATGTATCTACATAATTTTTTTAATTTGTTTTAAAAGTTTGCAAGAACCGAGTAATTTTTTGTGGAGATGGGTTTGCTCTATTAGAATTTTGAAATTTGTACAGAGCTTTCGAATCTTCTAGGCACATCCCTAGTAGATGAATGTTTCATATCCCCGAATTTTCTTTCCGTGTCATCTATTTTTTATGATTTTCAATAAAGCACAAGATGCTTCTTGGTTTTGGGTTTGCATGGATTTTCTTATGTCGTCCTTATATGTTTTCAAATATGTAATACTCTGGTAGAGACGTATATTGTGCATGTGCGGTTGGGGGTGAGGGAACAGAATTTATGCGGACTGCAAAATTAGTTTCTTATGAAGATTTTATTGCAAGAACCTGGAAAATACATGTGTGAAGAATTTGACACCATCCCACTAACGTAAACTTACGTAAAGTTAACATGTTTCGGTTACACAAGCAGAAGAATTTAGAAAAGTAGTTCATCCATTTGTGTAATCATAAAATAGAGAATTTTTGTATTTGACTCCAGAGCGTCGAAAGACATAATATTCGCGGGACCCATAACACTTGGCATGAGCACCGAGCTCAGGTTGGACGGAGGCATTTTGTTAGTCATTTTCTCCTTTGCTACATGATTCAAATGCTGTAGAAAGTGCTTCAAGGTTATTCGGTGAGCAGGTGGCAGACTGCTTATCAGCATTTGAACACGTTCCTTCATCTTTAATTCACCTGGGAGAAATCAGAAGATAAAAAATGTATTTGGATTCGTTCACACTTATAATAGATGCAATATGTTGCATTCCATCATTCCATTTCATGGTACTTTTTAAACTCAAATCGATCCAATGCAAATTCGTACCTGTTTGCAAAAATTCTTCCTTGGCTTCTTGCGTGATCAGTGGTTCGGGCAACTGCCGGAGAAAGAACTTGACTAACCCAGTGATTGAGTGGATGTCGAGATCTGGACAGGCGGATAAATCGGTGTTTATCCGATCTGGCACGTGCATAATAAAAAAACAAGGTTTCATCAGCATAAAAAATATTAAAGTACAATATCCTACTTTTTCACTGCCACTTTCGCCAAAATACATTAGAACTTGTCAGAGAAGACAGATGGAAAAAGTGCTCACACATGCAGGATTAAACATAAAAATGCTTTTGAACAATCAATCTCTCGAGCTAATCTCAAAAGTCATCATTTGCATTTTTTCCAACTGTACATTACAATGACATTGAGTTGAGTCTGTGCAAAATGTGAAATGTATGAATTATTTTATTCAACATGGGTCTTCCATTATTATGGCATCGTGGAGCGTATGAGTGAAAAAAATGATGCAAACTACGTTCTTGACTATTTTGACTTACCTCGGTTTCGATTGCATCAATACATTTCTGTAAAATGTATGGTAATCCGAATCCAACCGTGCCCGCCACTCCTGGGTAGCTACCTTTGACGAGGGTAGTCAAATCAGTGGAAAAGGGAGAAATTGCAGAGAGGTCGGGCTTGCACTCCGACTTGACATTATCAACACACGATTCGTGTACTGGAAGGGCACAGTCTACACAGCAAGAAAATTTAGTATTAACACGATGTGGCAAAAAAAGTTGGTTCCTTATCAAACTGTTTGTGTGAGTAAATGAAGAACGAACAAAAAATAATGAAAGCGAGGGAGAAAGTGCATCATAGGAGTTCGTTACACAAGGTACAAGTCTCAAAGTCAAAGGAACGGAACAGTGCATGGCAGAAACAAGGCATGAGATTTTAGTTTTCCACTCTTCTCCTTTGTGGCCTTCATTTGCATTCACTTTCTTGGAACTCGCCGCTCTCTTCATCAATTTCCACACGAGTGCATACAAACAAGGTTCTTCTCTCACTGAATCATTATTCCTCCCATTCGTCTTTTCTCCTCTCTGATGAATCGAATAAAGCGTATGGGATCATTTATACTTTCTTAAGACTCGGATAAACAAAATTTCAATTCATTTCAACGGCATTGTTAAAGAAGGCTCACACTTCCACACAGTTAAGAAGACAATCCCGTTGGGTATCTTACGATTAGTGCAGGCAGACTGCTCATTTACTACGTAAACTTTGTGGTACTAAAACATGTAAACATTCCATTCCAGAATGGTATGTGTTTCTAGCTTTGAGCACCAATAACTCTTTCGACTACCCAGAACTTTTTCTTGGAGAGCTTTCACCAAAATTCCTTACTATTTACCACATACAAGGAAACATAAAGAAACTTTCTAAATAAGTGATTAACATTTGTATAAAGCTTCTGCTTCGTATTACCCCTGCACCGCAAACCCTTGTTGGAAGGTGCCCACAATCCATGAAAGCAAATATGACATTTCGTTTGGGCATCAAATATCTCTTCTTCGAAGTAATGAATGAGCAGAGCAATGTCCTGCAATAAAGAACACAATGTAAAATCATTAGAATCCTCTTGGGTGGCCCTTTCTGCAAAGTAAACATTTATGTTGTGTAGTGTATTGATCCCCATTTTATGGAATTTGGCCAAGGAAATTAGCCGCATCATCGTAAAAACTCATTTTCCCCTGTAATTAATGTTTTAATAGTGTCTACAAAAGCAGCATTCACCCAAAAATCCCAACGCCAAGAAAAGCAATAAAAGGAGTGCCATTGCCAACTGCCACCGAATCATTGAATCCAATCTGGATTCCATATTAATCCTACTTTCTATGGAGCCGGATTGCAACAAGACGCATAAGTTTTGTAGTGCGGAACTGTACATGTCGTATAATTTTTGATAAAATGTCAAATACAGATAAAAATTTATGTGTCCAACCACCCACAAAAATAATGTTCTTAATAGACATCGATCTTTGCGTGTGGTCACTGTATTTGATGACTATAGAATGTAACATACCACCACAGTTGTCTTTGGCTCGGCCTACTTTACGCATTTTCACAGAAGCATGTTCAAAAAACATGTTCCACTGCAATATTTCACACAAGTTAGACAAAAAAAATAGGGAACAGTGTTTTTGTACTTTCTGTGAGCAGCTTGTGTTTTTCTGACACATTATAAAAAACTGTCTATCAAGTTGTTGAGGATGAATTTATGAATGATATTTATCTGCAAAAAATTTCAGACGGCCTATATATATAAGTACTTACCATCGACTTTCTCGCGACCTGAGTCATGGAAATGTTGTCCTTCTCCATGTCATCGTCGTCACCCTCTGCAATTGCACTTGAGATACTGGTAAGTCTCATGGTTCTGAGGGAAGCGGATCTGCTAGCTCTCCTGTGGCCCGGGGTCACAGCTGGAGAAGTTTGCAGCAGGTTGTCACGTTGCTGAAATTGTGCTAATTCTACCAAAAGGTCAATATATGAGCCTGCATTTTCATCCAGCTGAAGTGTAATCAAGCCTTCTCGGACCAATTCATCCAAAGTGTAATAGCACTTGGAACGATTCTCCAGATAGTATGTGTAGAGGGTATTATTTCCAGATGAATTGTTAGTGCCACTACTACTGCTGCCACTACTTCTCGTGCTGGTGGGCCAAGTCGAGGTGGTGGTGGTGACATCGCACATGATACGATAATTCCGAATTTCTCCGTCAAACCTGTGTAGATATGTGAGAAGTGTAACAAACGGAAAATGAATATAAAGAGCTTACTTCAATTTCGTTATACTTAATAAAATGTACGGAATATAGTGAAAGTTTCTATTAACGTATTAAAAAGGACCATTTTCAGAGTATCTTGTGGATAACCTAGAGCACCTACTTCACCAAAATTATTGGGCTCTAGAAAAAGGGAGAGGGATAGGTAATAGCATTAAAATCTCATTACATATTTCCAGTTGAACGGATTCTGTACGAAACTGTCACTTGCATTTCCATCATCATCATCATCGGTACCGTGAAAAATGACATTTCTCTCGTGCCCTAAAAACTTTATTACACTTTGGAACACAGCATGTGAAAGGTTCACGGGCAATATATGCGTCCCAGGGGAGGTCTAAAAATGTGCCAATATTATTGATAGCCAAGGGCCATTTCTTCTCCTTACCTTCGTGAAAAGTACAAATTATGGTCGTGGGAACTTTCTTCAAGCAGTACGAACTTTTGTTTGCTTATTTCAATCAATATTGTGAGATAAGGAAGCAGAGCAGGTCATATCATTTGATCGGTACTTATATATATATACTTATGAACACTGCTGTTGGACAAAAAAGTTGGGAATACTTACAGAAAGCTTAAAATAAATGCGTCTTCATCCCACACTTGGCGAACCAAATATTGACCCTCGTTGGTGAGAAGGCTCTCTGTTTCCCGTTTTGTCAAATAGCCATGAAATGCTCCACCGAATCCTGCCATCATTAGCATTCTTTCTCTTCGAATTCTCTCTGCAACTTCCAAGTCCTCATCGTACTCTTCAGTTGTGAGCGTTGTGAAAACACTGGAAGAGGTGGTCGTTGAAATACAGCTTTTCTTCCTTTCCATGGGTCGTGAGAAATATTGCTTTTCGTCGGCACTCCAGTGCTTACGAAGTCTAGAGACATGTCCCTTCTGCTTTGTTTTCACCATCTTCTCCTCATCATTGTGGATTTCTTCTTCGCGTTTATTATGATGTGTTCTAAGAGTTGAAATACTTTTGGTTTCGTCTTTTGTTCTTCCACCGGGGTTGTCTTTGTCTTTCTCCTCCGTTTCTACCTTTGCTACCTTGATTCCTCCGCTCTCCTCCTCATTATTATTATTATTACAACCTGCGTGTGCAACTTCTCCGTCTCCAGCAAGTGAACCCTGTCTTATTCTTTCTTTGTTCTTTCCACTCGTCGTCGCTCGCCGTCGTCTACTTTTCATGGAGAGTTTCATTAAACTTTTATACCGCGGACCTGGTGTCAAGTTAAACACCTCATTACATATAGTCTCGATCATAAGTGAAGATTGGTAATCCTTTGAGTAACGAAACTTTTCCCAGTATTCGGAATCCCCTTGAATACTCAAACTCGAGGTGTGCCGACGTTTCCCTTCTGTCTGATGTTCCAGCAAAACATTATTCTGATCGAGATGGTTTGTTGTGGTGTTTGAATCCTCTTGAGGTGGCTTTGGTGTTAGCACAGCAGTTGATGCGGCTGATGATGATGATGATACCGCTGTCAGAGTTTTTGATTCCAGGATGGCTTCATCTTTGCACTTCTCCTTCAAAGTGCGATTATCATCGGGAAAATTCTCAAAACTTTCAATCTTATTTTCTCCCACTTTCCCGGAGTAGAAAGATGCATTAGTGGTGAGAATTTCCTCGATTTTGCAAGTAAGTCCAGGAGGTTTTTCCGGCCAAACCGCCCCTTCAGCATCCGCTGTTTGATTTTCCTCATCATCCACACCTTCTCCTCGGGCCACCAAGGCCGTCAATGAACTGGAATGGCTGTGAGTAACATCAGTAGAGCATGTGGCATCCGATGACCAGCTGCTTCCCGAAATTCGATTAGTATTCCCATGATGTGGAAATCTTCGAGGCTCTGTGCAGTGTACGACGCTAGCCTGTGGAACTTCGTTCACCAGTCGCAACACTATAATATAGTAAATACGTAAGAGGAGAAAGAGAAAGGAGCACGTGAGAAGTGAACATTTTTTTTGCTTATATATGTGAACAGAATGATAAATGAGGTGGTGCCGTGTGTGTGGGATATGATGCGTGTTCATTTTCTTGTAATTAAGTTGTTTCATAATGAACACAAATCTTTCTTGTTTAGCAGATTGTTGTTCATATTTTGATCATGCCTGCACATTCGTACAATATTTGTGCACTTACATTGTAACTGCCAGGATTTTGCAGAAGGCTGTTGCGTTTCCTGATCATCGTCGTCATCCGCTGGATCGATGTAAACTTTCATCCTGAAAGATGTGGGTCTTTGTGGAGCACCTTCCATTGCCATTGTTCACACAAGGTCCATGAAATATAAAACGAGATGAAGGAAATAACTGTTAATTAAGTCTGAAGATGATAAGTAAACAATAAAATTCTCCTTAAAAGACGGAGCTATGAGGTATAAAAGGGACACTTCTAAAATAGAGTTCAATTGCAGCAGGCATATTTTGCACTGTTGCGCAACTTTGATTTATTTACTGGATTATTCTTAATGAAACAAATTCTGAATACATACCACAAAGCAGGAAAATACTTGAAGGCCAAAAGCAGATTACCAATTGGAAAACCACACAATCCAAATATTTTTTTTGGAAAAAGATTTTCTAGTTAACAGTCACGCCATGCATGTACAGCTCCACTATTGCAATTAGTCATGGATTCGCAAGCATGACAATTTGAAATGAAGGAAACTTTTATCATCATCGTTTTCCAATGAGGACATGAACTTTATTGCGCTTGACTTTATTGATCATGGCAGCATCGTGACAATTGCGATATTGCTGTTGTTGTGAATGAGAAGAAATGACTTTCATGACCAATTTTGAACAAGGAGCATTTCCATATCTTTTTTCCATTTTCCTTAATAATGACAGTCGCGCGATACTAATGAACTCGAACTCAAGTGGAATTTCAATGCGAGTCGTAGTAACGAGTTTCGTATCGAGCCTTTGTCTCACTCACTCCTCTCAATCCTATAAGATATCAATGAGTGCTATCAGCATAGAGAGCATAACATCCGGTGTTGTATTACTTGCAGCGATAGGATTCAAAATGAAACTGATAATAAAATATCATGAAAACTGAACTCCAACTCCTCAGAATAACTTTACAAACAAATTTGAAAGATTTTTTTTTCTCTTATATGACTTGTGACTCCTTTGTAACAAGACAAAATTGACAAATGTAACGATGAGATGAGCGCAACATCTTGCGTTTCTTGTGAGTGCGCTTTACAGGAACATGCATGCATGCATGAAGCGTTGTTCGCAGTAGTACAAAGAGGGAATAAGCACGCTGTCCTAATAATGACTTGTTTTTGAGAGGAGTCGTTGCAAATGAATATTATGGAAGTTTTAGTTCTTTTCCAAATAGTGGCCCAGTCGTTGTAGCTTTATCTGCATCCTTCATCTCGCCTCATCGTAATGAACGTAATGGTACACATTTTGCCTAGAAGTCGTAGTCTTTGCAGATATGAATTGGAAAAGAGAGTGGGGAAAATGTGGTATGATAGAAACAGACAAAAAGGAAACAAAGCATGGAGCATCTTCTCCGTCCGACTAATGCGCGAGTAGTCAATGTATTTCTCTAAAGTGGAGGATGCTCATCTTGAATACCAACTAACTCCAGGAGCAAATAATACTGTTGTAATATGTGTGCTTTTTTATCTATACGCTTCTGGATGTAGAATTTTTAGTGGAAGGAAACGAGGACCCAAGGACATTATCCTGAAATGCTATATTATTTGATGTTCAGTTCAGTTCATGCATGTAGGCATTCTTCATAATATTCTCTTTCGCCGACTTAACGTATCGTATTGTTTGCCCGTAAAACTGTAGAAATTTGAGCTTTTTAAAAACTTATTTGCGTTGTTATACAATATCCAATTGAGGAAAACTTTGAATAATAGTGAGCTTAATGGTAAGCTTTAGCGTTCCGCAGGAGTAGACAGACAGCAGCATTACTCAAATGAAACCGTGGAGAGGAGAAGCACGTAAGTATATTTCATTGTTATTATAGTCACAAAATATGCTTCGTTTTTCTACTAGCTCCCCACACTACACTCTTGCGGGCGTTTGTATGTCTCTTACATATATCTCTTTGCGTTTCTTATCATATTGAATTGAAGGGTTCCATTATTATAATATAATTTTCCAAGAAAAGCGGAGCATATGCATGCAATAACAATATGGCCTGGCCTGGCAGTAGATTGGATTGATAAAAACTCTTTGTCAAGTGGTGCAGCACTGAACCACTTATCCGACTGAAGATCGACCAAAACGAGGTCTCAGCTAGAATTTATAAACTGCAGATAAGATATTTCCTTATACTAGGCTACCAGGACAAACATATCCTAATGTTATGAATGAAGAGATATCCCTAATAGATACATAATATACGAAGATACAGTACAATTGAACCGAATTCTCAAGCGTGATTGATGCTTGCAAAAAGTAGAGATTATAATGACAATGTGGTCATCTTCGGTGATAAAGTTGCCCACTCCATTTATCTTGGTTGAAATTCAAAACCTGGGCTAAACGAGAAGGTGACCAGATGACAAAGTCTATACTTCGGTTTACATTGTGCTTATAGCATGTATACATAAGTATGAGAAAATCGTACAAAATGTGTCTTTTATTCCGTCGATTATATTAACTCTTGCTCCGGTTTCAAGTTCCCCAAGGGAATTCAGTTATACCCGAAGTCGTTAAGCAGAGAAAAGTTCTGATCTCTGATTCAGTGACCGGGTATGATTCTTCAAGAGTCCGTACACAAATTATTATAGATTCTACTAGGTATATGTCGTACAAGGGTCAACCTTTACTATAACGGAGTAATATTAGATTGTACAAAAGTACAAACCGCCATTGAAGGTTCTATCATCGTTGCAAATATTTTCAACGATCATTTTCCTGCCAATTTTCTGCGAATTTAGCATGCGTAGAATTCTCGTCTTCATGTTTGATCCATGTTCTTTTGACGTGAAACTTTATAGAAATTTTCCGTCGGAGTAAATAAAAAATTGCAAGTGTAGATCTTGATCATTAGAACCATCCACCAAGAAGAAATTGATCAATTGATGCTCACTTTTCTGTAAACTTCAAACTGACAATATGAGACCCGATTCACATCGTCCAACTAAGATGGCTGACCGAACATCTTAACGAGAGTAAAACCTTAAATAAGATTCTCACGAATTTTCTCCAGGGCTGAGTTAATTGGTTTGCGTGCAAACTTTGCTCTGTGCGTCAGATTGTGTAAGGATTCCAAGTGTGATTCATATTTTAGAGTTGATTGCACAAAGTTAAATTATACGATTGGACTTGTGCAAATTGCAAAATGAAACTTTCTGCGTGACTGCAAAAATTGAAAATTAGGGTTCTAAAGTTTCAAGCAAGTTCATGTTTCCAAGTTCTGATAATTGGATTGGATAATTCTGAAATAAATAAAATCTGATAATTGAGATAATTTATCTTGGCGTAATGAGTACGAAATCCTCGTTTCGAAGACCCTTTTCAACAGCTGCGATTACCCCCTTAATTCTCATCTGTTAACTATTCCGCGGTCCTGATTTCAATCGTAATTTATTCGTGCATGCCATAACACTTAAGAGCTGCCTGTGTTTAACATCCCTTGCTCCATGGTACACATTGAAGATACCCTGACCCACTCAAACTCTCAATTTTCCAGTAAAGTAAATCCTTCAAGTAAAGTAAATATTTCATTTTCATAAAAGATCCACATGAACTACTCTACTGGAAATACTTGGAGAAACGTATGTGCCTGTGTCAATTCATGTATATTAATAATTATTATGCTTTCATAAAATTCGGAAGGGAAGGAATAAATACCACTCTAATGTGAATCCCGGTTTGTGTGATCAGTCGCCGTCAATAAATCAAGACCATTACACAGTTTCTCATAAAAGTACAAAACGAGGTCACAAGAACAATGTAAAATGTGCCAAAGCACCCATAAAATAGCGGCTTTAAGATTCTAACTGACAACTCGTGTGATTCATTTTACTCCCGTAAGTAATGATTTCCTTTCAATTTTTTATTCCGAAAAATATTCATACGATTGAAATAAAATGGGAGTGTTGTGTTTCTTCAAAAGCAATGATCGTGACCAGAATGTTTCACAGAGCTTCTTGCTTCGACTTAACAATAGGTCTCCAAATGTTTGCAGCCAGCCATCACCAAGAGGAAACCATGCTAATGCGAAAGTGTTGAAGGCTAACAAAACCACCATTCTTAAAATGTTGATAGATTTTTCCTGTTGTCTGTATTGGATGCATTCATGCATAAAATAAAAATATTTCCATTACATAACTTCATGATAATGGGAAAATCACAATGAATGAGTCATGATAGATATTAGATATGCATATCTTGACCATACAACAATGAATGAAACTATTACGAAAAATATGCAATTCAGTTGTCGTACAGTAGCATCCGGATTTGATTTATGGAACAAATAATATTCGTTTTACGGCTTCACATTGAAAAGCCGTGACTAAGAGAGACGACTCATAGCCAACTGGTTTAAAAAAGAATGACCATCAAAAGTTGATATTCTGAATTTATGTAATAATTTGGACCGCTGAATTGTCCAGGCAGCTTGTTGTAAGTAACTAGAAGAAATGTAATAATTTTCTTCGTCAATTCAAGCAGTTCAAATAAATCGTTAACCACATAATAACACCTTCAAGATAGGGCGGCTTGCAAAAAATTAACGAAATTCTCTCAGAATATCATAAAGCACTCATAGATAGAATAATACCTACTTCATTCCAAAAGTATGCGGTGAACTGCCATAAATTGAATGCATGAAATGTGACGTCCGAGGGTCTGTGGGTGATTTGCTGAACTAACCAATAAAAATGTGGAGGAATAGCATAATTTGTGTCCCTGATTATGTAGAATTTTTTGCAATGTTTGATGGATAGTAGTAATAAGTAACAAAACATGAATTTTTCAATTCTCCCTAATATGGATAAAATTATATGCCCCGAAACCCACTTGACTCAATATAACAGTTGTTACGCAATTCTAATCTTTTCAAGAGAAAAGTCTTTGTCGTGCTGTGGGCGTGGGAGTCAATTATTGTGGAAAACAATTATTGTTTTCCAACCTCAATGCCTGTAGATGATATTTCAGTCTCGATTCATTAGCTAATCAGGCAAGACGTTTCTTAGGACAATATAATTTTGACGAATTTTACGACAAAAGAACAAGAGAAATCACTTTATCTGACAGTGATTCAAGTTTACTTCACTCATTCTGTGGCTCTGTGCCATATTTCTTTCAAGTTGTTTTACAAATCCTAATTCTAAAAAAATCATGTCGTCTAAACAAATGTTCGAATTGATAAGCGTAGCTTATGAATCATGGTTGAAATATCATTTTTAGGTATACTGAGCTGTGCTTTTGCAAACAATAGGCCTCCCTCGCTTGCAGCATGTGTTAGTATTTCACACGACAATGTCAACGTATTGTGTAAGTGTTCTTTCGAGTTGGGATGCTAAATATTTGGAGTTACATTGCAAATGCTACTTTCTCCTACCATTTCGTACTATGTATTTTCTTACCAACTTGCATTTAGTACGAACGATGTTAATAATACACAAGATTTATGAATGATAGAAAAGTAGAGTAAACCGAAATAGTTTAAGAATAACTTTATAACATAATGGTACCTGGTGGGTAAACCCCTTCTTTTAGTGTAAAAGCCCAAACTCTTACATTAAAAACAGTTGCAAACACATTTTACTCAAGGGAAAGATTAATTTAAGTGCTCTGTATTTTAATATTCAACTAATTTTATTAAAAAAATACTTATTCAGGGAGTGCCGATCTATGAGGAATCCTTTTCAAATTCGAACACATAAAAGAATTGACCATTCCACACCTTGGTGTCTTCTAAGGCAGATGGCAACTACGCCAGGACGTGTATCGAAACAGGATACTGATTTGATTGTTTGCTTGTCAGATGCCAGCAGATGGATTACTGATTTGCGGAATGGGTTTAGTCGTTGGCGAGTGTGTGTCACCATCCGACATGGAAGGACATGAAAGGACTGGAAGTCGCAAAGTTTACCTCATTCTGCAGATCAGCATCCGGTGGAGGCTATAAACGCCCTCACAATTCCAATAATGTAGTTGCAGTGTGCAAATTTGCCACACGCCCAAGGCTAAACATAATACAGACATGGTTTGAAAATCCATAAATTAATATATTGTCAGAGCAAGAAATATTTTTTCCCAGGCAGTATCTTATTGGTTGACCATGTAGTACTGGTTGGATGCCATTAACAAATGCATCAACCGAATAATTTTACGGAACAGTAATTTCATTTCGCAATACATCTTCATATGGGTACATACGTATAAGCGTTTATTCATCCAGAGGATTTTTTCTATGGTGGTTGGAGGTTTGCAGTTAAAATATCTGAGAAAACATTAAGCAACTTACTGGTTAACTTATGTCCCAATTTTGCTTACCTCGGATTTAGATTTAGAAAAACAAAATTACTCTCAGACAGATAAATATTATATTCCCGTTGGGTTGATGTTGGGTTATGATACATTCTGCTTCATTTCATTTCAATTTTTCAGTGAGTTCAATGAGCCTTCGGCTGCTGCCCTGTCTCTCACTGATATAAATCTTTGTGTGCCTCAGACTAGCAAAAACAAAATCTTTCTTTGTGTACGTACTACTGTTTTCTCCAGAGTAATAATAAAAAGGGGAAGAGACCGAGGAATATTTTCTGACAAGTGTGCCACGTTTTTTATTAGAGCAGGCGACGTTTCGAAAACCTGCGAGGCAATTTATCTAAAGTCAGTTTCCATTACCTTTTTTACTATTACGACCTTATTATACTTTTATCTGTGAGAAGGTTTAGTAGAAATCATGGATTTTGTTGTTATTTTTTCACCCACGGTTTGCAGAATCTAGGTAAGCCTACTCCACGTCGTAATGTCACTTCCCACCCATTGCATTAGAGTATATAAGTATCTTTTTACTATCAGCATGGTCGTTTACCCTTCGGCTTCTTTTTTCTTTCTTTTCATGTGTTACCCTACGAATCACTGTTTGCCTCGTCCCAAGAATGTACGTATGTACTTATTGCTGTAATTTGACCAGTGCTTACATTTCTCTTGAAAAAATAATTCAACAACTTTGTATCTCTCTCCTGCAAACGTCCGTATGATAACAATATGTTTTACTGCATATAACTTCATCAAACTAGCAAAAAAAACAAGAAAGTAGAAAGCTTCAAGCGCTGCAGCTCTGCACACAAAAAAATGTTGCAAAAATTGAGAAGTGAAAAGGGGGGAAAGATAAAAAGGAAGAGTATTAATGCTTATGTCAGTTGGAGAGTGTAGTGCACTTTACGGATACAAGACAGAACCACTTCATTCTATCTTTGCACATCTTGGCCAGCTCGTCATGTCCTGTGTAAAAAAATCAGAGTAAAAAATGAAAAAAAGTAGAAAGTAGATATTTATATAGCGATATAATGATATAAATGTTAATAGCTAACATAAAAGGAAAAGCTTAAAAGCTGTGCTCAGAGGAACCATAAAATTTTTAAGATCCTCTCTTCTTTCCCGTCCCCACTCTGGCAAATAAGGATTTTTGGAGAAAAGCTTATAAAAACTGAATAATATGCATCTTTGATATGAAATTTTATACTCACCTAAATAAAAGTCAGCTAGACGGTCGCTTCCAGCGTCTCATTTAACATGGTCCATCATAATAATATGAAACTCAGCGTTCTTATCTCTTGTTACGGCATACATCACAATCAAAGAGTGTCAGTTTAGGTAATTTAGATACACATATCTGTTGTCAAAAGTAAACATTATCAGATTTGCTGGATTTGTTTACCTATGTTGTTCCAGTTTCTGACAGCCTCCATATACCATCATAATAATATGAAACTCAGCGTTCTTATCTCTTGTTACGGCATACATCACAATCAAAGAGTGTCAGTTTAGGTAATTTGGATACACATATCTGTTGTCAAAAGCAAACATTATCAGATTTGCTGGATTTGTTTACCTATGTTGTTCCAGTTTCTGGCAGCCTCCATATTTTCAGGATTACAAGTATTATAAATCTCTTAAAACAATATTTAAAGGAAAACTGCTTGAAAGTACGTCTTCATGTTTTTTATATGCGTCAAAATAAGCTTTCAGGTGGTAGTTCTGTTCGCTGCTTAAAAGTAGTTATTGCAAGGCTCTCCAAGAAGGTTCTCTCACTCATGAATTTCCGTTTTTGGACAACGTCAAACCAGCTCCACAAAGCTCTCATGATTAAATGGAGATTAAGAGGAACAAAGCATAACGGAAATCCCTAATTCTTAGAAATTCTTCTTGGTTCTTAACATACCCCTTGAGAAACTGGTGGGCTCTCAATCAGCTTAACAAAGTTGTACAACGGAGCTTGCCTAAATGCAACAAGCAAAGGCGGTTATCTTGTACATCCTGGAAAAAATGACTTTAGCCACATACATTTTTGCAAGTTACATAAAAATGTTATCAGTGGGCAAGTTTGAAGGTCTTTTGCAACTGGAATCTGTGTCTGTCAGTCAGAATTTCATGAGAAAATAAGTTAAACCATCTCGGAAACGAGGTTACTAAAACTAAAAACTCGTAAGTAGGGGAAGACCGGGCGAAGGAAGAATAATATGCAATTTACGGAGGAATGCTACAACAAAAGCACATTTTACGAGAAATTGAATTGGAGCAAATAAGGCAGAAAACAAGCCTAGTGTTCTACTATGTTCAAATTTTTGGAAGCATTATGTTGTGCGCTGTGTGATCTCAGACGAGATAACACTACTTGTATATCCTTTAAATTTTGTATTCTCGCAGCGCAGCTAGTGCAAAAATAAGTGAGCATCATCATCATCAACAATCTCATAAAGTAGTAAAGAAGATGACTTGATGGCCCGTATGCTTCCTATATGTGTAGCTATAGAGTGCTCCCTTTTACTGCCGACATTATCATCGGCATCATCATTATCACCAACGAATAGAGAGTGAATAAAGGAAAAGTTGTTGCAGTTGTCAGCCAAGGAGTTCCTCTCTTGTAAATCGTATCGCTGGAAAGCAGGTGGTTCACAGGAGAACCTAGAAAGAATATCACAGATCTTTCAAACCCAGAGGCTTGGAATACAAAAAAATAGAAGTCGAGTCTGAGATTGCACGTCCACCAATTCTCAACACGAAATGATGTGCACCAGGTAGCTCGTTTATATAAACACCTGAAAAAAAAACAACACCTGACCAGGTTTACAGCTCTTTCTCCACTTTTCATTGTTAAACAGACCCTGTAGATAACTTTCAAACAGGAGAAAATATTAAGAGAAAACTTCTGAGGATCAGAAAAACAACTACAAAAGGGCAACTGGACAACATTATTCTCAACAAGATTCACTACCTCCTTCCTTTTAACTGGACTCCACTGTTTGGAGAATAATGTGAATTATGTATATCTTGAAGAACAAAGGAAGAACTATAAACAAGCACATTGTGTAAAATGTGTACAGATGTGTATGACTGGAAGGAAGGAAGCCCCCGTGTTAAAGAACCTTTGTTCCTGAATTATCTTGTTCTCATTCTTAAGCTCACCTGCTGGAATGTTGCTCGAATTCCGAATATTTATGGAGGTTGTTTTCAAATCTTCGTGTCTTCACGCTTGCATCCAAATAAGTTGGGTTATTTAAAGAGCAGTTCTTCACGTGAATTTATTTTCTTGCTTCCGTTTTAATACGGAAAACAACATTCGTTCTCTTCTTTGATTTATCTTATTAAACAAAAGGAAAAGCTCTTTTAGAGAAACTTTTACTTCTCTCAAGGAAATACAATTGTTCCATTATTACCTCCTTCTGCTTGCACAGCCTGAGCATTCCCACTGTTTGCTTTACCGTGACAGTTTCCTGTTTTAAATTCAACAATATATTATATGGCACAATATTGCACACTTCAGCGTATTACTAAATCTAGAGATCAATTTATTTTATCTTGATCAAATACATTTCAGAACCTTTTATTTGGCAAACACTCACAATATATTACCTGCAATGTGGGCAAGAGCGCACGTCTTACGCAACTGAAGTGATTGAGATTCACTTTCTCCCAACTTTTTTCTAGCAAGTAGTGTGTTTTCGTGATCTATTGTTCAACGACTTAGGCTCTCTGCTCAAGAAGTTGGTACTAAGAAATGTGTACCATTAAACCAAGTGAAATAAAATGAAAAAGGTGCTGCATGCCTGACATTCTATGGCTCATTGTGTTGCTCCATAGGTATCAGTAAGGTGCTACAACTGACACCATCACTAAACCCAATGAATGCACATCACATTATTATTGCCACACACACGGAGACGTGCGACGAAATCTGCGATAGGTACATATATATACCAGGTTTATTTCGATTCCGTAATAAATCCTATTGTATTCCGTCGTATCACGTTTCATTGTGGTGTGCACTCCCAGTTCTTCAAGCACAACCAAGTATGAGGGGGATACGAAGACTTTTCGCAACCAAGAAGTGAACGTATTTATGTGATTTCTCCATTTTGTACTTTCTCCTGATTTTTCCTTCTTGTTTTTGGCTGGCTTTGTTGCTGGCCCTGATTCAATCGGAAAACTGTTTTCTTTGTGAAAAGAACCAGTGAGACAAAAAGAAGAACAGAGGAACGACCATGTTTGGTCCTGTTCAGTTTCCGGTCGTGGGTAACCCACCACGAAGACGAGAAGAATAAAATCTTTTTTATTTACTTTTGTTCAAAGAATCAATTTTCTTTAACTGCCGGCTGCCACAGCGTGTCTCAAATGGACTTTCACGTTCGCAAAATTGAATCCTCATATTTACCTACTTGTTTCACAGTAGAGAAAGTCTCACTCTCTTCCTTCGTGTGTAAGAAGCGACTAAATAGGTAAAATGCGCGCGCTTTTAAATAGATCGAATAAGAATTGAAGACGCAAGTAAGATGAAAAGTTTGCCAGACGTACGCCCACCAGACATAGTGTTCACTTTCCTTGTAAACAAAGTTAGTTGATATCCAGCTACAATCCCCACCATTTCGTCAGCACACAAATTCAATGCACTTTTAATGTGATTATCCACGTCTCCTCATCACATAACCTAATTAAGCATGCCCACTCAGAGATCCAACCCTAAATGCGTCAGTTTCCTCATCTCTCCTTTGTCAACCAACTGATGCTAGTCAGAACACAGTAAAAAATAATAATATATTCCCGGTCGCCGAATTTCCAACTGCGACTTTATGGTTTCATTTTGTGGAAAGAAAAGTGACAAGCATTTCGCAGGTGAAAACTCGTGTACTTTCGTATTAATTACATGCACAAAGCCAGTCCATGTGTTTGGTGAAAGCTGGAAAGGCCTGTTTACTCATTAAACATGCCTTAGAAGGGCGATTAATTAGCAATAGCAATTCTGAAGGATAATAACAGAGAGAACACAAGCTACTGCACCAGCTACTTTTAAATCAACATGAGTAAACCATTATTAGCACAATCACCCATGCTCTTGGTTTTGCTGATACGCTTATTATCATTAGCTTATTCATGACAATGGAATCCACCAAAAGCCCGTGCCTTGGAGTGGTACTCGCGTCCTGTGTCGCGGTACAAGGATTTCCCTTATACAAAACTATCTCATTGCGGGAAACCAGAAGCAGCACTAACATCCGATGTGAAGTTGTCTTGAGGCGATGTGTAATGTAATACAGACTAGAGAGTATCTATCAAAGTAGTTTATAGTCGGGCTTCGTACTTTTACGTTCAGACATTCATTCCCTTTTTTTCTCTTAACTACATTGAGATGTGTATCAGAATACGTGCT
>JAHZNF010001925.1:0-10173 GCA_027744215.1 Troglopedetes dispersus
ATGATTGCTTCCGCCCAAACTTGGGAGTACACTGACCAGGCGTTAAATATTAATTAAGAAGGAAAAGTTGCCAACAAATGAAGATTCCTCAATTCGGTTCTTTGAAGTTCCTTCCTCTGCTCTGCAGGATACATGACAATTTTACAGTACAGTATGTGACATGAAAGAAATCTTAATTTCAATGAGTGCCTGTTGTATTTACTATGTACTGCCACTGCCTTGCAAGTGTGCATATGTCATTTTATCAGCAACGTAATTTTGTGACAAAATGTGGAACTCCTTTGTAAAAAACACGATATTTGGTAATTTTATTCACGGAACTGTGTAGCCTACCTTATTTCTACAACATAGAACATCAAAATAAAAGATTCTCTTGCACAGCATGATGAACAATATTATGGACAGATCTCACGGAGCCGAGGAAAGTAACAATAGATATGACAAGGTGAAGACACGGAATTCTACAGAAGATATACCCTTGAACGGCTTTCCGTCAGGTTATGATGAAGAAACGGAAAAAATCAGACGAATTATTGTCACAGGTGCTGCAATTACTTTTTATCGATCAATTTGACTTAAATGACGCTCCATATTAATGTATACTTTTCAATTGCAAAAAATGAACCACTAAATTGATGATTCATGTTGGCTAATCTTGTTGAACGTCTTATACAGTCTTCACTGCTCCAGCTGCATGATGGCGATTTGATAATAATAAGTTTCTGTATTTACATTTATGTAATGTGATGAATATAGGATGCAGCTGTGTAGAATCCATGAAAAAAATGTGGATACAACTACAGTTATTAGAGAATTCCAGTGTTGTTCCGAGAGTATCTGTAGAAGAAGACCAAGACCATGTGGATGCCTTGGCCAGAAGTCGTTCCGTCAGCGCAAATCGACCAAACCAGGATGGCGTTGATCACGTGGCTTCTACAACGGAGCTCATTTCAACACTGAAATCTCGTCAGAACGTCCCCAACAAAGATGTTCAAAAGGAAGCGACAATTCTAAGAAAGCATTGGAGCAAGCTTGTACAAAGGTAAAGAATGAATGATTTCCATCATTATTATTCTGTGTTAAAATATTCATTGTCAAATTATGCAATGGATCAAAATAATGGATAGAGTCGGGGACCTTTAACCGGAAATAACGATAAGCACCCATTTGATTTAACTGATATTATAACAGACTTCCGAATGAAAACACACTTCTTCTTTGTCGGGCCATTCAAAAGAAGCCTTTAATGCTGGATCCGTTCCTAGAGATGCTCAGTGATTGTATTTATTTTGTGCCCTCTTCTGGAAAGCCTAACGAGGGTATGGAGGATGAGACCACAATCAATATGGATTTTAAGTAATTTGCTGTACTACTAATGCTTCACATATAAGAAGTAACTATCCATCGATCCACCACCTGCATCTCCCCAAATGAATAATATTAAGAACTAAACTTTATATTAAAAGCAAATAAGATTAAGAACTACTTCGTTAATTTTTCGTAATAGGGATTTGTTGGAATGTCCGGGGGATGAACCAAATGAATTTCGTGAAGCTCAAATTTTGCTTCAGCTTGTGGAAGGAATTGACGATATGGATGTGAAAGATAGAATTTTGGCACATCCACTAATTACCACCTTTGCTACCTTAAAATACCAAAAGTATCAGTATGTATCCATTATGCTGTTAGTTTATCACGTAAGTTCATTGTAATGCAATTTGTTCAGGCTCCTTTTTGGAGTCTTTAGTAGTCATCAGTTTAGTTTACCAGTTAAATGCATGCTTGTTTTTATAGCTCATATTTGCAACATTTTTCACAAACTACTCATTCCATGTATTTCTCGGGGAACATCCAGGGGAAGCGGGCACTGTTACCAAATACTCCAGTATCATCCTAACGTTGATGGCTGTTTTATCCTCCATCAAAACCATCATGACGTTCTTTGCCTCAGGCTTTGAGTTTGACCTTGCAACGACGCGAAGGTTTGGAGAAATATTTTGTGCATTTGCCGCATTTTTTATGTGTTTACTGCCTAGTTTTGGGTACCAGTTTCCGTTCTCACGTCAATCTGTCAATAAGGATGTGACAGCGGTAAGTTCTTCTTTGTTTGATGACGTTTGAAAAAATATCCGTGTTGTTTCCATATCTAAATTAAGTGTCTTAATATCTAAAGTTTGCAGTAATGTCCAGTTGGTTAGTCCTGTTATCGTATTTAACCAAGTTCAATCAAACCGCAGTGTATGTGCAAACTTTTTTTCAGGTAAAACTGAAGCATTCAAACGTATTTTACGGACATTGTTGGATGTTAAAATTAAAATTTACTGTATATTTTATCGCAGCCTAAAATTTTAGTTCTTTTAATTGCAGATTGTAAAAAACTACATTCAGTTTTTATGGATGGTTGCCATTTGTCAACTGGTAGCACTGTCGGCGTGTTACTCTCTGATTTTTCATAAGGCAAGTATAACAATTTGTTAACAAAAGTTAAAAACACAACATCAATCATTTACTATACATTAAATATGTATATTATGTTACTTAGAGCGAGCACGGATTCGCGTGGACTGGGAATTTTTCAAGATCTTTTATTCGAGTACTCACAGGACGTATGAATTATGATGATTATACTGGAGGACAGACAGAATTGGAAAACCCGTTTTCGATTTTTAATTATTTCATCTTGTACTTTGTCCTTTCGACGGTTATGATGGCAATGATTATCGGATTAGCTCAAAATGGATTACAGGTAAAATAATAGGCAATGGGCATCGTTTTCTATTCTTTGTAGATTGCATGAGAGAGAAACAGAGAAGCATAATATAAAAAAAATTCTAATAACGTTTAACATAACACAGGAAACGAGATCCGCATGTGCAGTGAATGTATTATGTCAAGTTATAAAGGATATCGCTGAACTTGAATGGATTATTTGGAGAGTTAAAGCTATTTTACCACAATCACTTAACAGGTGCCTTGTTAGCAAAATATCAATTAAAGACTTGTTGGTAGATGAAGGAAAAACAATCCTTGAAATTCGTCCACATGACACGAAGAATTTGAAGATACCAGTGTCATTAAAGAAAACAATTTATACGTTTTTAATGGAAAGAGG
The DNA here is from genome assembly GCA_027744215.1 of Troglopedetes dispersus. NCBI lineage: Eukaryota > Metazoa > Arthropoda > Collembola > Entomobryomorpha > Paronellidae > Troglopedetes > Troglopedetes dispersus. Next base: position 3,113 of record JAHZNF010001925.1, read on the forward strand.
AGCTACATGTCACAGTCACACAAGAATTTCTAGTCATGTTCATTTTTAGACGATTCAATTCTTTCCTATATCAAGCTTTGACAGAATTTAAATTCTTAGCAGGAAGAAGAGATTATAATGCTTTACAAATGACTTAGCTTTGGCTTTAATATTTATTTTTACGTTTGTTAAATTGTCCTTGTAAATACTTGTGGAAAGGGATTAGAGGTTTTAAAGGAAATTATTATGACATGATTCCAATAAAGTGACAATGAATGTCAGATGAACGATTGAAGGAGGAATTAAAAAGTGTTTTTAAGATTAAAGCCCAAAAGTAACCTACATTCCTAAGCTATTTTACAATGTTATGCATAGAGAGACCTTTCTAGCCACTCATCCAGGGTGAACACAGCTTTATTTTCACCATCAGCTACTCGCTCCTTGAACACCTCAAACATTGCTTTCAGTTTAATGGCGCAGCTCAAAAAGTCATCGAAAGCCAAGTCATTTTCCCTATTCCCATATCGAAGAACTAATGCTTGCAACACTCGATTGTTTACACGAAACCCTGCAGAATTCAAAGCATGTCGGAGCTCAGTTGCACTTAGTGCTCCTGACTTGTCAGCATCGAACTGGTAAAACACGTCTCGCCAATTGTTGACACTTTGCCAAAGAACTTGAAACTCCTCAAACCCGAGCTTGCCAGATCTGTCTGCATCCATCATTGCTATCATGGATCTGCAGATGTCTTTTGAAAATCCTTTGAAATTTTTTATTTCCAATTTGAATGTAGAATCTAACAAACCTTGCAACTCTTCCCAGTTAACTTCCATGTCATCACCTGCAACTTTCTTGAAGAAAACTCGAGCCTCTTCTATTATTCCATCTGTTGTAGAGGCTTTGGTGGCATCTTGCATTCCAGCTTTCTCGAGTCGTTCAACTTCTATGTCAACTTCATCGTCATTCTCTTCCATTTGGGATGGCTGTTCTGTAAAAACTCTTAACATAAATTCTCCTTCCAGGTGAGGTTCGAACGTGGACGGGGTAATGCAGTACATTCCTGGAGGCAACTTAAATCTACAACTGATTTCACGAGCGTCCGTATATCCATCCGGTGGGCTGGCAACGGATCGATTTTTCTTAAAAAAGTTTTCGTTCAGTGGTCTGGGCGTGTTGTCGGGGTCGTCCACCTTGTAGATAAGAAATCCTATATTCAGATAGTCCTTTCCCAATTTTCGCCTGTGCTTTTGCATCAACGCAACAATTAAGGTACATTTATCGTCATCATCTTCCTCGTCGGCATCCGTAAGATTTATCATGAACTGGGGGTTCATTCCAAAAGTTGCAACGTAATTCCTACAACCACCTGCTGTGATGCCCTTGACCCATGAGCCTTGTATAAAACATTAATCAAATTGCACAATGAGCTATACATAATAAGATGTCTATCTATATATACACACTTTGCTGGCTAAAATTCTAAAGTTTCAACTAAAGTTACATGTTTATAATGTACCTTCGTAAATATTCATTACCCAACGCTTTTTTGGGATTATGGTCACATTTTCTTGAACTGAGTTCCGCGTTTCCAGCTCTTCCATTATGTCAGGGCCTAGATTGCATATCTCCAGAGAGTTAAAATTACTGACAAAATCTTCATATGCCATCTGGAATTCAACGGAATCTCATATTATTATACAATGATTTAAATAGCAGTACTTTGGTATAACGTATTACCCAAAATTCGCCGTCGGCACTGAAAGTAATGTCAAACTGTTTCAGAACTGTATCACTCAATTGATCCCATTCCTTTGAACCATCACACCAAGCGCCTTTCCACTCCGTTCCATCACCCCACGGATTTCGTATTCGGAGTAACCTTATATTGTTACCCGCGCTGTCACATTTTTGTCGTTTTTTTGACGACTTTGAAGTTGGGTCCCACATGACGGTTCGTATTCCAGTGATGGAGTATGCGTGACCCTTTACCAATCCCAGCGGGCCATCAGCCTCAATTTCATCTTCTTCAGCGTCAATGGAACACCCTAGAAAGGAATTTCTGGTGAAAGCTTTTGTCATGACAGAAAATAATTCTGAGTCATGATTCCCTTCTAATTTGCGAGTTTCCGATAAAAATTTCGGTGGTTCATCAAGAAACTCCTGTGGCCTTTGCCACTGAATGGGCTTTCCATTGAAATTTCGTCCCAAAGAACTTTGATCGGCAGGAAATTCAGTATCCACAAAGGGTTTATTGTGCTTGAAACAGTTTTCACGAATTTTTTTGTAATCCTGCGAAGAAGATGTTTTACCTCCTTTCAGACGATACCCACCGCCTCGTTCACCGTAACGGTAAACGAGAATTCCCGACTTTAACTTGTACGGCATGCTTCAATAATTCCTGAAGATTCTGACGAAAAAAGTCAAAACAAAAATATTATTATTTTTTTAATACTTATGATGAAAATTTAACAGTCTCATTTTGCCCCACACCACCAAACCATAATCTAAAAAATACAAAGCAGGAGGATCAATACCTTGCGAATGGGTTTTATATTATGTACTAAGCGAACCATTATTCCAATGAAACCGTAACCGAATTAGGAAGGACATAAAGGAGATGATTTTCGAGACCTAATTAAAATCAAAGTATGTATATTTAGAAACTTGCCTGACTGTGCGGATTGTATTGTATTTGCATGGTTAATGATGCTCCTTTTTATGTCTCACCTTTCCTTTCCCCTCTACTTATTTTTATTGAAGTAGTTTTCCCTTTCGAGGATTTTTGACGGTTCAATTTTGGAAACGCGGAACGTACACCAACACAGATGTAACGCCCGTGAGCTTCGTCAAGGACCAGTGTCTGCATAAACATTACTTGGGAGGAAATACCTAGATTTATCCTGTTGAATTGCTTTTATTACAGCTTTGCTGAACTGTTTGGTTCAGTACACATAAAGCATAATGTACTATATCGTGTGAGCTCAAGCTCAATGATGTTTCTAATAACACCACCGCACCGTCGTCGTCACGAGGAAACGTTTTATTTGCTCAACTATCCCTGTGGCTTAGGACAAGGAATTTGCTAATGAGAATTCAGACGTACATGCGTTTCTGTGATGCATTGTGATAATGTGCCCTCAATAAATTATTGGGTGCTATAAATGCAAAAATGGTATGGTTATTTTTTGTAGCTGAAGCGTGGTGTTTCTCGATAAACACTTTATCCAAGTGCATATAAATTTTGTGTTATCTTTACTGCAAATGGTGCACACCGAGCCCATAATTGAGAAATGCCAATTTTCCTTTCACAGGAGACCTAAACAATTGGCTTGACAAATCTTGAGATCTCAACTTGTGTGGCTTATATTGAATGTTGCGTAAATTAAAAATTACTTGGCATGGGTGCATGGAAGAACAGCATACTCTCGTCGCTCAGTAATGTCCTGGCTTTAGACATTCACATAATTTAATCAGACACGGTTTGGTTTTTGTGAACTCGAACAACTCCAAGATTTATACCAGTCAGTAGAATGGCACCGCCACCGCCAAAACAACACGACCCATACGAACCACAGAGAACAACTGCAAGTTATTAGGTTATATGCAACTTGAAAAGTAGAAAACGTCGTGAGATGAGAAGCCTTTTGGCTTCATGAAATCTGGCATATATCACAGACCTACATAGTTTTCATGGAAGATTTAATTTCGATACCATGCAGTGCCACACAACACTACCAACCTGTGAAAACCCCTACAACTGTACTCAAGCTAATTTGGTTTGTTTCTCCATATTTTTATTACACGAGCACAACTCATTTTCGACTTGTACATACATGTAAAAGTTATTTATTCCTCTCTTGGGACTCCTCCGGTTCGTTATATACCAATTTTTATTTTTTGTTCAAATTTTTAGTGAGGCCTGAAATAAGAAAGATTGTGCCTGAAAAGGATTCGTGTTCTTTGCCAAAATGATAAAATGTTTTCAACAAGAAAAAACGAAAATTACCATAAAGCGAAATGTCTGAACCGAATTTTTTTTATTACCAATCGTCATAAATATCATTAATTGATCCAGGAAACATCCATAATTTTTTATGGTACTGTAAAAAACTGCACGAATGTTTGGAAACTTATCTTTCAACCAACTAACTGTCATGTAATACATAAAGGAACACGAAGACATCTTACAATAATTGTAAAAATAGTAACTCGATGATATTATGGGCATCCTTCTTTCTGATCCATTTTCGTATCCATTGCAAAAATCGGTAAAATAACCTACTTATATTTCCAAAAAGGGACAAACTTGAATCAAACTTCCCATAGGGGCATAATAATTCAATCATGAATTATTACTTATTCTGTAAATCACAGGATTCATTCCTTTATCGCTAAATTCTTTCCTACTTTCCCAGATCGTATTTTTTTATTCTATGTATTCAATGTAGCTTTCTAGCTCCTGATTCTGATTTATGGATCATATAGACCATATAGACTATCACACCACTTTACAAAATATTAGGTTCGTTTATTTGATATATGCACACTGTAATCTGTAACACTTGTGCATAATATGTTCCCAAAATCCCACATCATCGAGTTGAGTTGGCTGAAGTTGAACTTACTCACTTTGAACTTGAACTACTAAAATTGTGTCTTCTTGAAAAACTTGTTTCTTGACATTGCCTTCTGCGCATTCATGATTTTACAAGGAAAGAGCCTACATAATTTGTACAATCTACAAATGCATCGGGAGATGATAACCAGACAATGCTATGTCATATTATGAAAGGTTCCCTTCTTAGCTTCTCCAGCTCGATTGATAATTACAATAATGCTATCGCTTACCAGCTTTTTATTACCACATGATGTGATGTTCCTCATGCACCTAATTCAGGAGCTGAAGCTAGAAACAAANCATCGGGAGATGATAACCAGACAATGCTATGTCATATTATGAAAGGTTCCCTTCTTAGCTTCTCCAGCTCGATTGATAATTACAATAATGCTATCGCTTACCAGCTTTTTATTACCACATGATGTGATGTTCCTCATGCACCTAATTCAGGAGCTGAAGCTAGAAACAAATGACACATTTTCGTATTTTTTTTAGTAATTTTTACTGCTCTGTGCTAGCAATCTATTATCTGTTTTGGTGCGTGACGATTATATGCATTATATTTGTGAACATTGGATGAAAATTTGATTTAAAAAAAATGACATCCAGAGCGTCCACATCTGGGGGCCTGTTGAAGGTAATTCTTCCTAGTGAGTACTTAATCAGGTTTCCATTCTTCAATTTATTCAATCACGTTCTCTAATTTAATGATGTTTATTCTCTTCGCTAATTAAACCTACATATATGTATTTAACAGATCATCTTCCTGGCACATTTAGTCCTTTCTTCGTGGTAAGAAACTGTAAGCCTCAATTTGTATTCGTCAATTGGAATGAATTTCAAATCAAATTAATTATACAATGCGTATTTACATTTATTTCTAATGTTATTGAAAAGTATCATTTCATATTCTGCAGGGGGATGATGTCTCCATCTTATGTGCCAAATAGTTATGTTTACTACAACATGATTTACATGATTGCTCTTATGTGGGCCATTGCAACTAACAATATGGATTCCATTGTCATGGTCAGTGATGATATCTTCGTTTCATCTTCAAAAATCTACTGGCAGCATGTCACTGCCAACTAAAGATCCACCACGTTCTACTCACAATTCACCACCACCATATATTGGTCCAAATATTACAAGCAAGTATTTTATTTATAACGGTTTTTAGGTGTTGCTCATAAATTGTGCGATTATAATCTTGGATGCATTTGCACTAACCTTTTCATGGCCACGTTCAGGTACGGGGCAAATCCGCACCAAAAGAATATAAAACATACAACTACTATAAATGAAACAATTGTATTATGTAGATCATGAAAGTCGAAAACGTTTTAATGCTTGCAGGATCATCCAGAGAAAGGCTTTACTATGGCCTTGCTATTGCAAATGAAGTTTTAAGACCTGTTACTGCAATATTGCTCTATCGTGTCTTTAAAGAGCGCGACACTGGCAATCAAGGAATCTATGGAGTATTCGCGGATGTATTCGAGGGAAGTATTCCAAGTTCCACTATCGGGCAACGCCAAGGTTATGAGTCACTATCAAGTCAACACCACGATGGACAAGAACCTTCTACTTCTTATTCAGTCACCGAAGAACGTAAAGAAAAAGTGTAAAAGGCTCTGCCTCGGAAGGATTTTCGGCTACAATATTACTTAAAAATTTCATAATGTAATGATCAAATTCTTATGACGAAAGGTTTCGGATGAACATGATATGATTTTGGAAGATGTTTTATCAAGAAATTGATGCATAAATGTTTAATAAACCCTTTAATTGTAGTGAAAATTACAGTTAACTGACAGAATATCATCACAATATGTTGACCTTGTACAATATTGACTGTAAGCTATGGTCTAAGTTAAAGGCTTTTCCACAATAGTTATCACCTTTGGTAAAGAAACAGGAATATGCAAATTGTTTGACAAAAGTTAGGAAACTCCAAACTCTCGATTAAGGACATCCAAATCCCTAAAAATAACAAAGTAAAAATCGATATTATGTCGTTGAATGAATTTTACTATGTATCTATGCTGCCGTACTATCTGTACATTATTGCTCCACGATTCATACCTTCGATCAATGGCAGAAGAGAGCTTCCCTTTGTCAAGTAAATGAAGTACCATTCTTAACGATGTCCAAATCGAATCAGACATACTATTGTTTCCGCCGGGTCCCGTCAAAGCAGTTTTACTAGCAGCTTGCATATTTAAGGCGGAAAGAAAATGTTCTGCAGCTTCCCTACAACGAACATAGTAATTTATCAGAATCATCAAATATTCATTTTTCCTTTTTAAAAATCGGACAATTATCTATTTACTACGACGAGTACGCTTTTGCACTTTAACTTACTTATACGCTCCCAAGTTGACACAAGCTATCCCCAAGTTGTATCGTGTTCGAATAAAGCCAGGAATTATCTCCAAGGCCTTACTGTAAGCTCCAATTGCAT
>JAHZNF010001926.1:0-103202 GCA_027744215.1 Troglopedetes dispersus
GGGATCATGCGGCTCCCACAGCAGGGCTCCACGGCGTTCCTTCGCCTTCCTCCGTAAATCGACTGGGAGGAGGAGGGAGACATGGAGGAAGCTCCAGTGGATGGACCATTGAGTCCAGGAATAAGCGAGTCCATTCCCACAAACTTCGTGTGGTACGGAGAAGTCTTCACTTTTACCGTAAATTCCAAAACCGTGGACTGGAGAGAAGAGGGAGGAATGATGTAGCGGGAGTAGACGCCATCTCCACCAGTGATGTCGGGATCTACATGGTTTCAAATTTAAGTTAGAGACACCCTTCTAAAAAGTATCACTTAACAATTTCCCAGGGTTATCATCATTATACCTCCATTTCCACTGTCGAACAGCCTCACATTCCATTTCAGAGTTCCAGCAGCAATGGTTGCCTCCACGTCCGCCTCCAAGACAGGACTCACACCCCTTTTCACCTCAGCATACAAAATGAGCGGCATCTGGCTCAGGTTGACCACCCGAGTCTCCTCCACGTTCGAAAACAATCTGACGGAGAACTCATCATTCGCTCCAGCGGCCGTGGTGCTTGTCACCACTTGAACAAAGTGGGACTGGTGACTATCTCCAAGTCTCTCAATGCGATATCGCCATATTCCTTTTTTTAAAATAGACACAACAAAAAAGAAAATGTAAATATTTTTTTCCAAAGGGACACAATTCCTTGAGGATTCCTTTCCTTTCTTTTCTGCTGCGCACTTGAATTCCCGGAAGGAAAGCCAGCACAAAACGGCTTTTTTATCGGTTAATTAATCAAATTAAGGAGAACTCTCTCATTGTGATTTTTTTTTGGCAAAAAAACGAAGTCGGAAAAAAGGCTCATCATTATTAGAGTATTTTCCTCTCGGTTATCTTTTCTGTGCACACCCACTTTTGCGTGATAGTAGTGATGAGGAGACGAACAGTAAAAAAAAGCTTTTTTTTGTATAACAAACAAAATAAGAAAATTCTCAAAAAAAAAGATATGTACACACACACGCAAAGGAAAAGTAAGAAGAATTGTACACACAATTTTCTTGTGGGTTGTGTTGTTGTCTCCTTTTTCCCAAGTGAGTCTCTTATCGTTTTTTTTCCTTTTCTTCTACTTCTCTCAATTCTCCTGTCCCCATCATCCCATCATTTTCATTATCAAATGGGCAATAAAAAAAAGAGACAACAATGGGAGAAGTTAAAATACAAAGGGAAAGCAATTGAAGAAAAAAGAAAAAGTTTATTCATTCCACACTTTCTTCTTCTTCTTCTTTTATATTCTGGCTGACTAGACAATTTTCTTTCTGATGTGAAGAGCGCAAAAAAGAAAAAGTTTTTTTTTCCTTTTTTTGATTCTTTTACAACTCCACTATTATCATTTCTTTTATTTTTTTGTTTCGTCTTTTTTACCTGGTTGGTCAATAACAGCATCGATCTTGATCACGTTGATGTCATGGAGGAGGGACAGCTGGTCAGTGTACCTGGTCCCGCTGGGGCTCGTCAACTCCACTTTGTTCACTTTTGGGTCAACTACAAAAATGGAAAGTTTAGATATACAAAAAGGTGTTAGTATACTATGATGATAACCCACTGAAATAAGCTTGCGTGTGGGTTACATAAATTGATGATGTTTTGTATAAGAATGTAGTTTTTTTTACTTGGATTCGGAATATAAATGTAGAACTCGGCGGGCGCCTGGGACGCATCGAAACTAAAGGTTGACTCAACGAAGGAGGGTGCATCCCCTTTGAACTCCTCCTGATGAACCTTTTTCAAACAAAACAAATAATAATCATAATGATAAAAATGTAAACACGCAATCGGTCAGGAAAATTGTATCAAAGAAATAAAAAAAGAAAACTAGTTCTCTTTATGGCTTGTGTGTGTGCACACAAGGGAAATAGTGGACACACACACAACAATGATTGTTGATTTTTATGTTTCTGGGGAAAAGGTAAAAAAAAACTTTTTGTACGCAACAGAATAATTTCTCCATGAAAGTGAAATCAATATTATTCCTTTTAGCTGGAAACAAATGGTGCGTATTTGAATCAACGCTTCTGATTTGTTCGATCAGTTGTGTGCACTGAAATGTAGTACGTGCCAATTTTTGTTGGAGTCAGGTATCCCTTTTTCTGGAATCAATTTTTTTCCAAAAAAAACAATGGAGGAGACGAAAGGCCAAAAAGGGTAAGAAAAAGTGCACACAACACGAATTACTATGCATGGTTGTGTTGTATCTGATTCACGAAGAAATGAAGAAGAATGTGGGTATAATAGTGACTCCGATTAGGTCTCCTTCAGCAGAAAGTCCTTTTCATTTATCATCTATGTATGTATCTTCTCTGAGAAAATCTAAGAAATGTTGCATCATCATGATTCCATGTGTGCAAAAAAAAACAACGACCATGATAATATAATGAGGAAAAACGGAGGGAGCGGAGCGTGTTCCCTTCCAGCTCAACAAATCACAATCGTCACGTTAATGAGGTCAAACTTGAGCTGCTTGCAACTCTCATTTCATTTCGAACTGATGATCCCTTTGATGTTCTGAGACTGTGATGCTCTACCTTTTCGCGCTCCTGTCTCCACGTCCTTTCCTTCTATTTATACCGTTCCCAGTTGTAAATACTCTTTTCCAGAACAGCTTTTCTCTCACACAAAGTGAAAAAACCAGTCATGCAAACGAGAATGCGAGGAATAAAAGTTCATTCTATTTCCTTGTCTTCCTTTTTCCTCCTGCATTCTTCAGGTCTCTCCCAAAATTGTTACGTGAATGCTCCCTTTTTCATTATTTCATCAGAAAAAAAATTTGAGTAGCATGTCTCATCCTTGTCGTGTTGAAAAAATAAGTTTGCACAAGTAATCCTGTCCCCGAATTCCGGAACACTCTTTCAACATGAATTTCCTCATTACTTTATACACGTGTGTTACAATAAAAAAACTTGGGACAAGCGTTTACGAGGAACATGATTTCTATACATTTGACCTCTTCAGAGTTCGCACAAAAATTTATTCGCAAAAAAATTAATCATTTTGTGCGTACAAAAGAAAAAAAACTATTATAATTATGGTTCCACTGACGCTTCCCAAAATGATGAGGAATTTGACAAAAAAAGGATAGATTATAATAAAGGAAGGATCTTATCATTTTTTGCTCATCCTTTAAAAAGCACACAACAACACAATAAGATTCTTCAAATTGTTCCAAAAACTGAGCCACACTTCTTCTTCCTCCTCCTCAAAATTCTTTGAAGAAATGGCTCGGAGAGAAAATAGGAACAAAAAGATTGTTCTTCTCTTTTGGGGAAACTGTTCAACAAAAAAAAGTAATAATAAATGGCCACTAATTCTTTGTTTTCCTAAACGTTGCTTGCTCACTCTAATTTTCAGCAGCATTGTTTGGGAGCTCCTTCTTCCTCCGAAAAAGCTCCACTTTTCTGGGAAACGAGAAAGGACTGGAAAATGAGTGGAGATGAGGAGAGCAATAAGGAAATCACAGTTTCTTTTCAGAGAAGAGGAGCATCCAAAAAAAAAAGTTTTTTTTTTCACTGAAAATGGTTATGTGGAAACTGGATGGATGGTTGGTTGGTTGGATCAGAGATTTTTTTTTGTGGAGAAGGATAACATAATGCATAAATCACCCTATAATATGTGTATTGTTTGTTGTACAAAAAAACAACTCTTCTTGGAGCAACTTTTCTTGAGGGAAATAGTCTTTCTTTCCACAGAAAAAAGGGAATCGGAACAGATTCCTTTTCTTCCCTCAAAAGTTATGCGGGAAGTATCATTTTGCGAGAGTGTATCTACTCATATGAATGTGAGAGTGTGTGCGAATGAATTGAATAGGCGACCACACACACAAAACAACAACAAAACAACAACAGACATTTCTCTCTTCTCCAAAAACCCAAAATGTATTATTGACTCAACTTTTATTTTCCCCAGAACTCTGTTCCTCCGATGTTCCGAAAAATAAAAGGAAAATATTCTCCTTTCTATTGCTCTATTATTTGATCAAATTGTGTCTGTTTGCGTCTCCTTTATACATATTTTTTTCCTTCTCTTCTCACTTGGGAAATTGTTTGTGTTTGAGTTTTTGGGAGAAAGTGAAACTCCATGAATTCCAGCCCATCTCACGAATGACAGAACAGAAAAGGAAAAAGACGAGGAGCAATAATCACACACACATCCAACTTGCTCCACCACCTCGGTTCTCCTTTTTTACTCATTCATTGTCTGGTGGAACACAAATAAGCAACGTAACATATGCCAAAAATATATATTCGCATCGTATCATATCGTAAACTTTGTTTTGAGTATGCAAAAACTTTTTTTCTCTCTATTTTCTTACCACCACCATTTTTTGGACCATTTTTGTGTGTGTGCAAAAAAAGGAGAACCACGATAAAAGTTGGTGTGTTTGTGTCTGTGCTTTACTTTCACTACCACAGCCCATTTGCTCATGTGACTCTATCTCCAAGTTTTTGATAAAGATATTATCATTCCATTGTTATCATCATCTCGAGCGTCAATTTCCTAAAAATAACATAAATACGTTGTCTGGTCTGTGGACCCACTATCATTTCTCTTTTTTGTCCGTCACTTTTAATAATAATAATATTAATATGCGTGCAAATAATTTTGCATACACAAAAGAGTCTCCTTGAGACTTTCTTATCTTATCTTCAATGCTAGACTGGCTTCAAATGGTGGATAAGAAAAGTTTTATTTTTGAAAATGTACCAAAATAACATTTCTGTTGCGAGCATATGTGAAAATATATAAATCTGCTCCATTTTTCCTTCTTCTTCGTTGACTGACACAGAATTAAGGGAAGCTCTCTCAGATTGAAAGATGAGGATAACCTCTGGATCGAATTGAACTGTGAATATTTCCTAGAATAAGACAAGTTGCACTTACCAAAGTGGGCCACTTGGGAGCAATTCTTCTGGTGAAGAACCGTTGTATTTCCATCATTGAATTAACAAGCTGAATGTAGGTGGACATGTGGGACATGGTTCCAACTCCTGACTCCCGAATTGTGTAGTGCGGACTGCGAGTTGCCTGAGAAAGGATGGAAATCTTCCCGTCGCCTATGGAAGGGTACTCAATGGTTGCAATGGAGATCTCCTCTTGTCTCAGTAGATGCACTGAGGTCTCCAAATCCAGAGGCGATATGCTCCCTTGACTAATGAGCATTATCACGGATCCCGCCACACGTTGCCCATTCCATTTCAGCATCTAATTTTAAGAAAAAGAATATATTCCCCGAAAAAAAAATAAAATAAATTATATCATCTGACAATATTTGTATCCGAACATTTTTTTGGGGGGATATCTGAGTCAACACTAATTTCATTAAGATAAGGATACGTGACACGACTCAAAAATTTATGTCCTATCTTTATTGCATCGCGTAATAATATAAAACAAGAGAGAGAGAAGGAAAAAGCATTTCTTGTTGTCACACCCTCGAACCCTCACGATTTCTCTTCTTTCCACCTTTCTGACCGTGTGTCAATTCTGCACATTAGGCCTTCCGGCTAGCATCAAGTTTATTACGAGTTACCACCACTGGACTCTATTTTTATTGGCCCCAGGATACCCTCCTCGCCTGCTGGTTTTTTTCTCTCTCAACGAGATGTTCCTTTTTTTGGACACAAGAATAAAGAAATTATTGCTCTCTTTCTGTTCTTATCCTGCAAAGAGCATGCAGGGAAGAAAGCTACCCTCCTGCCTCCTCCAAAAAAACAAAATATATTGCTGGATAAGCCCAAGGAAACAGAACAAAAACAAACACAAAATAAAGGGGAAACATTCCAGGGAAACTTTGGTTAACTTCACTTTTACAAAAAAAAATAATGCTCTTTCTCTCATCACTGATCTGATTAGAACGTGTTAGCTGATTATCATTCTACGGATCATCATGATTCAACATCCATCACGCGAAAATGAGAAGGGACAAAAAATGGAGCATTTTTATGAGTATCATTTTTTTCCGCGGGTGGGTCGTCGTCACCACCACCACTTACATATCTTATCTGTTTGTGTGAAAAAGAAAAGGGAAATGTTTTTTTTTGGAAAACGTGTTTATTACGTTTGGTTGGTGAATTTAAGAAGTAAATTGCATTACATTGATTGCCTGGCTGATCCCTTTCCGAAGGGAGAGTGAGCCTGTCTCAATGTTCGGGTAGTTGGGCAACTTTTCTGCAAGAATCCCCCTCAGATTTTCATCCAGGCTGGTCATATTCGCCAGAATCCGAATGTCCGAGCCCACTGTCATCAGTCCAATTTGAGTTCCAGCAGGCAAGTCGTATTTAATGAATTTCCGGATCGCCAGCTTCAGATACTTCCACACATCCTGCAACATAAAAAATAAAAGAAAAATATATATTCTGTTTCTGCTTCGAAATGATGATGGGGGCGTCTTATACTTTTTTGTGCCAACAGCAGCATTTTTTATGACTCTTTTTTATAGTCTTCCTGATTAGCCATCGCACTGACTCATCCATCGCCAACGCACTATTTTTTTTTCTTTGGAGTTCAAAAACTTAGTTGCCAAAAAAGAGAGTAATGGATGATTCCACGAAAATAAAATATATAATTTCGTATTTATGAAATAAAAGTCGTGTACAACTGAATATCATAAAATTTGTTGCTTTGTTTTTTTTGTCTTCTCCGAGACAAGCCAATTTGGTATTACCTACATTCTATTTCTACGCGTGTGTATCCGTTTTTTGTGAAACTGGTAATAAGAGTGAGCACGGAAAATGGTTGAATTGCCTCCAGGGAATTCTGAGTAACAAAATACAATATTCTTGTTGGATTTCCTATTTACTTTTCCCAGTGGTGCTTACACTTGTCATTCTTCCTCATTTTCTACTACGCTTCATATTATGTATCATCATAGATCATGCACCAGCTCTTGTGAGCTCAAATTGCAAACGAGAATACCTAAAATTCCCATTTAGGAAAAAAGTCAGAGAAGCCAGAAACGTGTTGGAATGAGAGATGAGCGCATTACCTTTTTAAACGAACAAAACTCCATTCACTTAACCGAAAAGTACGTACTACATACTTACTAGTCACTAAATTAAATAGACACAAAAAAAGTTGCTATATTTACCCTGAGATTCATATTTCCGGTCTCCTCCACCATTAGCACGAAACGTGGTGGGGTGAGCTGCTTGATGACAAATTCAGGTGTGACACCTCGCCCATTCCTAAATCATCAAAAAATATATTCAAAACACACACACATGTATATGTATTATTATTGCACACATGTAAAATAAATATCGACCTCTTTTTTATAAAATTAATTTTGGCGAAAAGCACAAAGCAAAGTGAAACATATTGTACATGCATAAATACAAGGTTCAGAACACAACGGGGAAAAATAGGGTTTATTTTAGTTTTTCTGTTGCTGGAGCGTAAAATCCGTATCAATCGGGCAAGCAATACGCCATAATTTTGTTCATTCCACCAAAAAGTTTCAATTTCAATCGTATCGTAAAAAAATGGTTCATTTGGAGTATCCTTCGTAAAATATAGAAACATATCTACTATGGAGTATTATCATCATTGTTTGTGAAATGTAAATAATGGAGAGCAAGCGAGTGAGAAGAAGAGTTCACACTGTGCATACTAATCATTGCTACACATGACATTTTTTAAGGGCTTTTTGCTTTATTACTCGCTACAACGAACCTCTCCACTTCTACTAAACTACTCCTCTGAGCTGTGCTGTGTGTGTTTCAGAGAAACACAACTTCTTTTTTTAGCGATAAAGTCGAAATTGTTTGGCATTGGAAATGAATTATTGTGCGGAGTAAGTGCACCTCTGCTACTATGCCCAACATTTCATAAACATCCATTTCTGTTTTATCCATAAAATCATCTCATATTTTTCGAAACACGTTCATTCACAATACTTGTTCATCATCATAGATGTGCATTTGTGTATAGGAACTGCTACTGCTCCTGAAAATTACGACTGAAATCAAAATGACTGTTTTTTTTCATCTGATACGTATTTTCTAGTAGTAATAATAATGGCGCACCATTCAAATAATAATTCTATTGGTGCTGGACTGGAGGCAGATGTCACAATTTAAAGCTTCCCTTTGAGCTCCATAAATCTATTTTCTAAGCGCATCACTACCACATTTGTTTTTTTTAATATTTAGTTCTGCGCACTGTGTCAGTTTTTCCTGCTCAGTTTTTAAAAAAAGAAGATTACTGCTGCTGCTGCTGCGACACGGGACACATTTTTTTACATGACACGAGATTGAAAAAAGAGGATTTTTACAACTCGAAATCTTTTTTTTTTAAAAAAAAAGCTTTATTATTCAACAATGAATGGCCGCCACTGCGCTTCGTTGCTGCACAGTCAGGTTTTTTTAAAACTCAAATCGGATCTTATCTCCAAATTTATCAATATCATCTTATCTATCCTCTGTGTTTACTGTGCGGTGAGTGAGACACAAAAAAATACGTTGCATCATTTGATGATTCCGCAGCAGTAAAAAATATATTGTGATTGTAGTAAATATAAGAACAAGAATCGTGGCAAAGTTAAAGAAACACCTCTCTTCTCCTTCTTGACTCCATTTC
This sequence comes from Troglopedetes dispersus, assembly GCA_027744215.1. NCBI lineage: Eukaryota > Metazoa > Arthropoda > Collembola > Entomobryomorpha > Paronellidae > Troglopedetes > Troglopedetes dispersus. Next base: position 8,617 of record JAHZNF010001926.1, read on the forward strand.
CTTCCGCTCACATTCACATCCTCTGCCACTTCTTCTTTTTTTTATTGCGTGACACAACGTTTTTTTTTGTAGAGAGAAAAACCGCACGAAGCAAAACAAACATCTTCTTTTTTGGACGCAAAAAGTTACAACACATTCGTTGAGAAAAATTTACAGCTTTTTGTCTAAAAAAAGAGGAATTTCACGTAAGTAAGACTTTATTTTTCTTTCCCGAGACACAAAAAAAACAATGAGGAAACCTAAGGACAGGAAAAAACTTGTCTTTTGCTTTTTTTATACACACAAGCCAGGTATATAAAAAATACCTCAGGAAAAGAACTTTATATATTTTTTATTCTCCAAAAAAAGTGGAGAAGGAATGGATGGATTCTTTCTATTTTTTACTCCGGAATAGACCTCGTACGTGAGCAGAGTGGAGAAAAAGTGAAAAAAATATGTGGAAAATAAAGGTGGAGGGCTCAATGGGCCACCATTTTCATCCAAAAAGATTTCCACTTTTTCCTTGTTTGTTGTCCAGGAAAAAAAAGTGCGTTGTCAAGTTGCTCATGAACTTCTTCCTCCTCCGAAAAAAAAAGATGTGGAATGGGACAAGCCAAGGAAGAAAAATAAAATAAAATGGAGGCGAGCTGGTCAGATTCAGTTTGGCCATGAATCAAGTGACAAAACACAAAAAAAAGAAAGATATGTTTTTTGTGTGAAGGACTCCTTCCTGGACGCAGTTCATTTTTTGTGTGTGCACAAAAAATGGTGGACACAAGGAGGGAAAGTGGTCATTTTCACGTGTAAAAAATAAGTCACACTCGGAATGGGACACTTGAACCAGGACTTGGTTCATAAAAAATCGGTACTGCAGCAATAACATTGCACTGAAAGCGTTGCATCAAAAAAAAATAAAGCAGAAGTGGAGCTATTTTATATATTTTTTTACCTGGATAGTTGTGAAATATTATGAAAATCGGGATGGGAGTAAACGACTTCGGAGACGGGCTTCTGCTCACACAGGAAATTGTGCTTGGTCGGGGCGGCGCGGTTGTGCGTCGTGGCATCGCAGAAGTACTTCACACCTCTGAGATGAGGATAGGACATGAGTGAGCTGCTAATGTTCCTGTTGTCAGAGAGGAATGGGACGAAGACGCAATTGGACCCGGTGCGATCATTACTCTCTCCTGAAGACTGCTGCTGCTGTTGATATGAGCTCTGCTGTTGTGAAGCCAAGGACTGCTGCTGGTGGGTCGCTGCTGCCGAGGAGGACGATGCTGGCGATCCACACTCTCCCGTCCTAAATATTTTTCAAGTCAATTTCAAAGGTCAATAATAAATTTTCAGAGGAAAGTTCTCAATTGTTTTTTTTTGGAATTTTTTTATGGTGCCACTGAGCTTACATTTTTTTGCTAGTCTTATCAACTCTCTAGAAAATTTTTTCCAATTAGTCATTTCTCATGTTTACTTTTTTTTCGAGGTCGTGCCTTGTCAGATGCCACATACTGTCACTTCATTTTATTTTCAGAGTCATATACATAGTCATACATGAGAAGACAAAAAAAATAAGTCTCGTTTGTCTCTCTCACTAATTTTTTTTCTTCAATTCAATAGAGTCCTTTTAATTCTTTTTTTTGGTTGAAGAAGAAGCTCTTTAGAAGTCAAGATTTTTTTTTCTGGGTGCAGCAGCACTCATCTTATTGTGTTTAATCGTGTGTTGTGTGTGCACATTAGATTGTAGCTTTATCCACTCATTGTTCTCCTTGAATAAGGAGAGATGTGTGCATTATGCAGACGAACTTGTCTCATTAAAAAGTCATAAGTAATCACGCTTCCGATCCTAATCTCCTTCTGCTCCTCATCCATTTTGACAAGTAATGGAAGGACTAGTCATGTCCTACACTTTTGCTCGCTCATCCATTCATTTTCAAAAAATACATCCATTGTTTATTCTCATCACACAGTAAGTAGCAAAAAAATATTGTACATTATTTACATATTTTCTAGCGTCCTAAATACAAAAATATGCACACAAATAATCATGATGCATATGGCTAAAAAAATTATTATTAAGTACAATATACGCACCACATATGCAAAAATATATATTCTTTTTTTTATTCTTTTCTGTAGCCATTTATTTTCCCTTTGCGCGACTTTTATATTTTTTGTTTCATGGTTCTCTCCTTAACTGCACTTCTGTTTCCTTTTCATATAAAAAAATATATAATATGGACACATATATACGAGCGAATTTGTGTGCACAATCTTCCTGTAGAAATCTCTCAAGTGGAGCGTAAAGGCTTATGTGAACAAAGAAGAACAACACCAGTAAAAAAACAGATTATGCTAAACCCACTCTCCCAAACAAAATACTCTTTGTCCATTTTTGCTCATTTTTGACTCTTCTATAACACCCTACTATGCAGAGACAAAGATATAAGCGTAATTTTCTTGACTTCCCAGCAAAAAAACAAATATTTCGTGATTATCATTGCCCGTCCTCTTTTTAGTGGTCGTCTCCTTCCTATCATTTCCTATTTCCAACTGATTTTTACTCACTTTTATGTTTATTACCGGCACTTCACACACACACAAGGCCTGGCCAAGCTTATGTGTTGCTGGGAACAAATATTCATGCTTATCAACCCGTTTCCCTCGTCATCATAGCCCATATTATCCAGCAAAATAATGAGCATACATAGTTACCAGCTACTACTACTATATTTTTTTCATTGTTGTGTTCATGTTCCGTCCTGCTGTTTAGTGAAAGGCTTATCATATCCTGGAAACATGAATACGCTACTCACATGTTTTCCTTTTTCCATACAAAACTTTTTTTTTGATGACGACGGTCATAATAATATTATTATTATTCTTATGTGTTTCCCCCTTTATCCATTTTTTTGTTCTTATCCAAAAATAGAGGAAAAAACCATGTGTGTATGTGTGTGGTTATAACATATATGATGATGATGACTAAGCTACGCACGAAACGATCCATTTCCAAACAACAACAACAACAATATTCCAGCTTTAAGCCAAAAACTTCTTTCTCCTCCTCCTCCTCCTCCTCTTCTTTCATCGTTATACTTTTACTATTATGATTATTTTATTATATTGGGCCAATCTCCTCCACCTAATGATGATGACGAAACAAGGAATAAGGCTCTACTAAGAAGAAACAGAGAAGGACGATAATATTATCCTAGAAAGTAGCCTCAATTTCTTTCCCTTCTTCGTGGAAATGTGTATGTTGAGCACAAAAATGTTTTTTTCCTTGTTTTTAGGATTTTCATGGAACAATTTTTTTTGGCTTAACAATGGTCCGCCAAAAAAAGAATAATAATGGCTCAAGCTGTAATGAATACAAGTGTTGTTAAGTAAAAGCTAGGCGACTTTGGTGTGGTGTGTGTGTATATTTTTTGGAGGTGGTTGGAAAAAATAATAATAAGGATGGAAGGACGGTGATGGTGGTAGTGCTCGACTCTGTTCCAGAGGACTCCCCAGTGTCCATTACTTGTACTTTCTCTGAATATTATATTTTTTTGGAAGCGGAGTACCTAGTTACATGAGACAAAAAATAGAAGCGTTTAATAAGGGACGCCTGGATGGATTTTCATTTGGAGCTCCGTGAGTCCCTCGCTAAGTGATGTATGAAAATTAACGGAAACAACAAAAATGAGATTAAGGGTGGTCGGTCGGGAGTCTAGTCTTGATGAGATTTTTTTTTGTCTTCTGTGCTCCATAAAAAATGCTACTACTTTGTACTACGTTTTACACATGTTTTTTTTAAATGGAGCTCACCAGCTTCCTTGCAAAGGTCTGTTGGTGCACGAAGTAGGTCTCTTTTCCGAGCTGGAGCTGCGACTGCTGCTCCCATAATATCCTGTTTCCTCTCCATAGATAGCTGGTTGGGTAGATCGGGTCATTTTCAAAGCCAATTTCTTCAAACACGCCGTACCTGTATTTTGTCCATTCGTGGACAAACGCTCGTTCTGCAACCAAAAAAAAGACAATTTTTAGTTTTATTCAATCATCAAACTGCATTTTTCTTCTTTTTTAAAAAAATAAACTACCCAACTTTTCCAAAAAAAACTCCCAACCTTCTCTGAACTTTATCTTTTTTTTACTCGAAAAAAAAGAACTTTTTTTGCTTCCACCTTTTTCGATAAGGTGGAACAAGCACAAAAAAACTTTTATTTTTTTAGAAGGAAATGATGACATGATGTAAATTGGACACATGCATTACACAACAATTTTCACGTGTGTGCTATGCATAAACGGTACAAACAATTTTTAGTTTTATTCAATCATCAAACTGCATTTTTCTTCTTTTTTAAAAAAATAAACTACCCAACTTTTCCAAAAAAAAACTCCCAACCTTCTCTGAACTTTATCTTTTTTTTACTCGAAAAAAAGAACTTTTTTTGCTTCCACCTTTTTCGATAAGGTGGAACAAGCATAAAAAACTTTTATTTTTTCAGGAGGAAATGATGACATGATGTAAATTGGACACATGCATTACACAACAATTTTCACGTGTGTGCTATGCATAAACGGTACAAGAAGAAGTTTTCAGATATTTTTTTGACCAACCGCCGACATTCGTGATCATGATCTTGGCAGGTGGTTTCCTTCCTCATCCATCTCAACCATGTGTGTGTGTGCACTGTGCACACACACAACTTTTTTTTCTAAATTGAAAACAGCTTACTTCCAATTTCTCCTACGTGTTCATCATCATAGCTCTAGATGCATGAGGAGAAAAATACTGTTGGAAATCGCTGTTGGAAATTACACTTCGGAAACTGGGAAATGCATGGGTGGATACATACATAATTTCCACTACACATTTTGTGTCCATTGATAAGTTACCTAATACACATATTCTCTACTTTTATTAAATAATGGAATGTAAATATTATGGAGCGGCCCGCATACTTAAAAATAGCATGGTTTCTTCGGAGAAAGCAGCATGAAAAAGTTGGAGAAGAGAAAATGACTACAAATGCCTCCTTTTTTCCTTTCATATGGCTTCATAATCATAATAATGAAGAGAATAAATTCAACTCAATGCGGCTCCATCGCCCTTTCCCCTTCTTTTTCTTGGTCGGAAGGAAGGGAAAAAAATATGAAAGGAGTTGTGTTTTTTTCTTCGTAGAATCCTGTCGTAATATATTATTTATTTTTTTACACAACATAGTGCACACATCTATGATAACCATATATATGCAATATTGATGCTTATTAAAAATCAAAGAAGAAAAAAAACTCTTCATCTTATATATTTTATGTCGATTTTGTTAGGCTGACGGAAAACAGCGTGATGGTAATATTAATGGGCTGCGAGCATTATAGACACAACAGCATGTGTGTTTTATATAATAGAAATTAGTGATAAGCCGAGCTGTAGGATAACTTAAGTAAAGTGCTCTAAAACACCCGCTTTTCGCACATCCATCATGCAACACACCATCATTTTCTCGATTCGAGCAAGAAGTAGTAGACGACCAAAAAAATAAAGAAAGTTGAAACAATGGAGGAGCAGCATAACGTATAACATTCTTTTGCTCCATAATACCAACTCATGAATACATAGTAGTAGTGTATGTATTATACACACAACTTTGGCTCACTAATTTTCTTGCTTCGATACATCTTAACTTTTTTCTCTAAATAGATTTCGCATGGTGCACTGTCAAACACAAAAAAAAAGTTTTTTTGTTAACAAAAAAACTTACACTATTATTATTATTTTTTTGTAGACAAAAAATAAAAGTAGATCAAAAAGTTAGAAATATAGGACGCATGAGTCCGATAACCAAGTCTCCAAACTTTGTATTATTCTTACATAAAACATTATATGAGAGAGCTTTTTACACAAGATGTGTCCGCCCCGAGAATATTATATTTTTTTGATGTATCATGTCTTCTTCATCATTTCTAATTTCATTATTTTTACATTTGATTATCGCATCAGGGTTATTACTTCATAAAAAAAGTAAAAAAACGCCCTTTATATATTTTTGGAGTCTCGCTTTCGCTTATCATGCAAAATATATGGAGCTGAAGCCTTAATCTTGGTAAACATATAAAAAATATATTATGCACACACACAAGTGAAAAAATTCTTATTTTTTCTCCACAAATGAGGAAATATTTTAGGACATTACGAAATACACAAAAAAAAATATTTTTTTTGCCCATTCTTTATTGGGGAGCGATTTACTAAAAAAAGATACTTTTATTTCGGCCGGGTTTCCCAAAATTTCGAAAAAAAGTGGTGGTGAGGTTCGTGCTTTCCTTCCATTGCACAGTTCTCTTATTCTTCTTCTTCTTTTTTTACTTTAAAGAGTTATTTTTTTGTTGGAGAATTGTGTGTGTGCAAATATATAGTTGTTCGTGTGTTGCTGGAGTGAGTGAGTGAGAGTATGTTTTTTTTTCTCAAAAAAAGGGAAAAGTTACGAGAATGAAGGCTTCTCACGAGAACATCAACTTTACTTTTTTTTCTTTCTCTAGCCTCCGTATTATGGTCACACACGCTGTGTGTGTGTGCAGAAATGTATTTACACAAAAAAACTGTTCTTCTTCTGCTGGTGTGTGTGTGTACCAAAGAAAACAGAAGGGAAGCTCGAAAATTAGGGCAATCATTGAATTAGCCATTTTCGCACACATTTTCCACGCCAAAACGAAACTGGAAAAAAAGCCCGAGAAGAAAAAAATATCCAATTTAACTTCTTAGGAGGTACATACATAAATATATTTTTTAAAGAAAAAAAAACACACGGACTATGTTTTTTTTTCAGAGGCAAGGAAAGACATACGAGGTCTAAAAATATATGTGCGCACACAAGAAAAAAAAGTGTTCCACTCGAAGAGCAGAACTCCATTTTTCCTTGTCTTCACTCAAATGCCCGCATCAAATAAATTGTAATGGTCATCCTATCCTTTATTCACTTCCTTTCCTTCTTCTTCAACAAGACAACCGAAGAAATTTCTCCCCCCAAAAAAAGGAAAGATTAATCCTCGGAAATTCCCTCGCGAATGGGAATAAAAAAACTGGACTCAAGTGAGAGAGAGAGAAAAAAACACAATTGGGTTTCGGTCAAAGGTTACTAATTTACTTGCCAGAAACGCTAGAAAATTATTTTTGGCTTTCGCCTACTCTGACCACCCACCCAAAGATTATATTTCTCGGTTTTGTGCTCTGCTCTCTCCCCCAAAAAAATCCTCGACCAATTACATTCCTTTGATTAACTGAAAATGGCACCATTAAAGATAAAATTAAATTGCGCTCTTGATAACCATCTCGGTACGCTGTACACATGCATACAAGTTTTAGCAAAAAAACAAGTGTTTTTCCGCACAAAAAAAACAATGGGAAAACAACGAAGACAAGTGTGGCAGTAGTTGTAGTTCGCTTTCATATTTTACAAGTTTTTCTCTCGAGGATATCATTACGTGCTGAAATGGACGTGCACATAGAAAGAAAAAAACTTTTTTTGTGTGTGTTCATTAGCTCCTTTTCCTGTGCTTATTTTCTGGAGAAAAAAAAAACAGCAAAAAAATAGCAAGGTTCACACTGTTGCCCAATCATTATTATATTTTATTTTTGTTAGTTTCGCAGCCAATCTTGTGTAATAGGAATGTAGTGCTAACTAACAAGCTCCTTTTCACGCTTTATTTTCTTTTTCGCCAAAAATTGTGTCCACCACCGGATGGCAAAATGCGATAACACATAATGAAAACAATATTTTTTGGAGTGGAACAGAAATGTAAATATTGCACGCAACAACTTGAATCCCACTTGAGACTTGTGGTTACTATTGGATAAGCAGGAAATACAGTTATATAATATGTGTGTGTTAAGTGTTAGAATTTAATAGAAACAAACAATGTGACCACCAACCTCCATTTTCATAATTGTGTACAAACTGTTATTTGTTGACAGGTGAAAAAAAAATTGTTTTTGCTTTCGTTTCTGCTCCAAATAATGATTATTATCTCTACTAATAAGATAAAAAGGAATTGATGATAATTACCTGGAAAATTGTGAGTCATTTCCGTATCGTTGTATCCCATCACGTACTGAAATCCCACGTGAATCTTTTCTCCTTGTTGACCACATCCTCTTGACTGTTGTGTCCACGGACTATGGCCAAAGACAGGATGCTCTCCGTCAATTTGAAAGTGTGACTCGGCCACCCTACTGGAACTGGTGTAGGAGGCAGGAAGCATCTTCCCACACGCCCGGGAGTCCCATGTTGTCGGCAGGACTATTTGAACTCGGTGAAAGTATGCCCGTCCTTTGGTGGCTCCATTAAGATATTCCGAAGCGGAAGTGAAAATCAGCTGAAAACAAGAGAAAAAAAAGACTATTAGCTTGATTGATTTTTTTACCATTTTTTTATTTCTTCTTCTTCTTGGAAAAAGGGTAAAAAGAGGGAAAAGAAAAAGATAAGAATGATGCCAGGAAAAAAAAAGAGTGATTGGTTGAAGCCGTTTATTGTGTTCAAGGCTCACGCCAAACCTCACACTTGCTCATCCGTCTTTTTTATTTTTAGTTTAGTAAAAAAAACTTTTTTTTAAAGAAATAAACTGCGAATCCTGCATCTTTTACGTGCCCCCACTCCCCAGAGTGAGTGGTTCATCACATAAATGTAGTAGTCGAGAAAAGAGAACACAAGGAAAAGAAAAAAAGAGAAAGCTAGTGATAAGATGAATGAATCAGCTTCCGCCCCAATCACAAATCCCCTTTGTATCCACACCAAACAAAAAATATATAACCGAAGAATAGTGTACCTCTTTTTTTTCTTCCCTTCTCTTCTTAGTTTACACAAGATAACCTTCCCAAAAATATAGGTTTCTTTTTATAGGAATGTGTGTGCACTGCAGCAGCAGACTAAAAATCTACCTGGGATTTTATTCACCACCACCGCAATTGTTTAAGGATGCAGACAAACGAGAGAAGCATGGTAAACAAAAAAAAAATTCTGCTTCTTTTTCAGATTGCACCACTTGACTCTCTCCGCAAAAAAATATTTTACTTGTTGTTCCTTCTCTGATGTTATTTGTGGCGAGTGAGCAGCTTATTTTTCAACTTTTTGTTTTCCTTTTTTTTCAAGGAGTCACTTAAAACCTTTTACTGAAAGTAGTAGTAAATAGTTGTAGTAGTGAAAAAGCGATGGAGCAACAAATGGATAAGCATTCTCCAACCATTTGTCAAACTAAGTGGACAGATGAAAGAATAGGTCAGTACAAAAGGACTTGGGTGACTTTTACTTTTCTTCTTGTTACACAAAAAGAGAATTAAACGGAGCTGAAAACAGCTTGAGTTCTCTCTCCTTTTTGTGTGTGCAATAAATAATTTCAAACGAGATGATGATTTATGAGCATTCTTAATTCGGATTCTGAGATCTTTGTGGTAATATAAAAGCAGCATAGGAATTTTTTCCTTCTTTTTACATTATTCATTCGGCGGCATTGAAATTGGAACAAAAGAGTTTCATTAAGTTAATTAATGGAATGGTTCAGAAATGAATGTGTGTGTGCATATATATTCGGAGCTTATAGGCTGCTTTCCCAGAACAATTTTTTTGTATGTTGGTCCGCCTTTTGTATCTATGAAGCCATCTTTTATAATTTTATGCTAATCGATAAAATGGTCTCTTTTGTTTTTTTTATGAGAGAGATTCATTTGAATTCAATTTTCCAAATTGTTTGATGTGTGCAGAAAAGTGCCAGTGGCGCGCGCGGGCGGGCGGGTAGATCTCATTTCAACAACGACTTTCCAAGAAGACTTGGCTCAAAATGGCTTCATCAAAATTAATCCTTTTTTGCTTCTGTGTAAAAATTGGCCTGATAAGCATGATACAACCGAGAAGGAGACCTTGTTATCTCATTTGATATGATGATGAGCGCTCATTTCCTGGTGTCTTTGATTGGCTGGCGGTTGTTGACAAATGTATTAGGCTTTCCTCCCACACAAAATAAATCCCGGGGAGGATTTGCGCTCCGTTTTTTTATCAATGGAGCAGCTTCATGTCTGGCGTGTACTCTGTGTCAATTAAGCTTTTCTACTTGGGACACTTTGTAGAATACAACCATATTTTTTATATTTTTTTGACCCAGAAAGAAATGAGAGAAGTGGAGGACCAGCAGTTGACACAAAGTTATGCGGTGGGTTTACATTACGGCTCAAATGCTTCAAAAGAAGTCATCAAAGGAAATTGGAGCTAATCCCAGATCACTTTCCGTCTCACATCATACATCTCGCACAATAATGTCTACCTAATCTCGTCAGCAAGGATAAGTTCTCTGGTTTGTTGGATGCTCCACATAAAACATGATACAACGAAGCCATGCGAATGGATAAATTGCCACTGGCTTCACATCCCAACCAACCTGTTTACACTTTTTACCCAGCAACCACGTAAAATGCAGGTGAATTGACACACAAACTAAAAAATCTGAGAAATCGGGTAAAATGAGAGAGAGAGCCATAAAATACGCACAGACATGCTAATTTTGTGCGAATATTTATTTCCACTCCTCAACTCTTCTCGTGAAAAAATGGAGGAGGTGTCAATTAAATATTATGGATTTTTTTTGTTCTATTCACTAAATATATAAAAAAGGGATCTTCTCGGTAATGTATCACCGCGGCACTGCTCCGTTTTTTTTACAATCGATACTCATCTCTTCTCTGAACTTGTTAATTTATAGACTTCGGGTGAATTATGGATTTCTTTTTTGGAGTGCCGCTTAATACACTTTATTTTTTCGCAAGAGCTTCCTTTTGATCCTCTCCGACTGATAAATCTATTTGTCAAGTACCGTTTTTTTATTTAAAAAAAATGCGCAGAGAGCTGCTGCGGTTTGTTTTCATTAGCAAAGTAGTGCCACAAGGCAAAGAAGGAATTTCGTAATCGACTATCGATAACTGCATCAGGCAAATCCTGATTGTGTCCATAAATCCAACATAGCACACAAAAAATTGTATAAAGTGAAGATCCGAAAACACTACGCTTTTTTTGACCTTCAATAAAGATTTAAAAAATACCTATCGGTTTTTGGCATTTTGAATTAATTACAGAATCACTTCTTGACTACAAAAACCTTAAGCTACGAAGTTTACATTTTTCATTCACGCCAAATGCTAGTATTTGTAGAGATACGAGAGACATTACGTGAGTATGCAAATGTGGTCACAAGTCACATCTCATTTTTTCTCCCACATAATGGAAATCCATTTATCTTTATGGACGTGGTGGTGGTGAGGACGAACTTCATCCTTTTTCTAAAAGGGAAAATAGCTTCATAACCAAAAGGATTTTTGTAGACAAAGACGCGTAAAGGATTCAACAGAATGTTTAGTTGGCTCAGATAAGGCTTTTGCTTGGAGGATAAAAAAGACGATCGAGCAGCATGCGGCATGAAGCTTGCCTGCAGCTCGCAAGCAAGCAACAAGCTCGCATCGTGCATTCTTCTTCGCCATAAAAACATTATTGAATTGAACCTTTAAAAAGGATGATCAGTTCACATCTATCATCTCTCTCACACATCATTCATTCATTCACTTTTTTTATTCCTCGCTTATCATCATCATCATAGCCGTGTGCATTGCATCCACCTTCCTCTTCTTCTCTTTAATTTAATCATATTCATTAAAATTGCTGGCGGTGGTGGTGGTGGTGTAGTCAAGAATGCAAAAAATAGCAACCAACGTTATCGCTTGGGTTACTGTAACATCCCAGCCACTTTTTTATTAGGTTATTTTTTTTAGGTACATAGGTGGTAGTAAAATGTGGTGGATGGTGTTTTGTAGCTATTTACTGCCACAGCTACTATGCGCTCATCAGTCATTATTACACACAACACACGTATGTAGTATTAGGTAGGTAAGTGTGTGGCTCAAAAACATTCCAATCTCGGCAGTCTCCTTTTGTTGTTTGTGTCTCCTATTTTTCCTGTAATATTACTCAGCAGTAGTGGAGCAGCAGCGATCCAGTTTGGATGGATGGAGGAGCGTGTAAATGATAATGTGAAGCGGCTTGTCGACATCAGCAGCAGCGTGATAAATATACGAGCATTTTGTGTACGAAAAATTCCCAATAGGCTTCTACAAAACAAGTTGTTGAGAACTTTCTCAATCAGCTTTTCTCTGTCACGCATATTTTCAGCTGGGATAATCCCTGACACATGAAAGGAGAGAGATAGGCACATAAAAATTAGCCTGGATGGACTCATGTGGTTTTTTTAGAGCGTTTTGCACATGGAAAGAGCGAGCTCCTTTGGCAGATTAGCGTTGATTTCTATGCTGGAGCAGTTGCTCGTATCAGGAAGGAAACTGTCTGTCGTTTTCGTGTCATCCAGGAATCCATATTCACGGGGTACTTATCTGAGCAAAAAAAGGTATTTTGTGTCCGTAAATAAAAAAAAATTGTGTCCACACGCACCACATGAGGGAAAAAAGTGGTGATAACTTTTGTAGTCGGCAATTAGTGAGAGAGAGAAAGGAATCTCTTAGTTTCATGACACATCGGATTTTAGCACTCTTTTCTAAAAAAAATGTATGTTTAAAGTGATGATCATTTCAATTTTTGTTGGTCGCCGCATCACATCACATCACACGTCGCTCTTTATTTTTACCACCACTTTGGTCTCCAGCATGTAATCAAAAATCACTTTTTTATGATAAGACGTGTGATAAGACCAGGAAAAAATGGAGGGTCGTACACATATATGCACACATCTCATCTCATCCACCTTTCAAATCCGTGTTGTTGTCACTCTTCCCTTCACCACGCATGCAGGGAAGGAATGATGTGTTTCAAGAAATGGAATTAATGGGCATAAAAAACAAAGGGAGCGGGAGGAATGGACACGAAACCACTTGTAAACACCACTGACATGTAGCACTATTTTAAAAGAAAAGTGTTTTAGAGCCATCATTATTACCCTTCTCCCCGTCTCGAACGAAAAAAGCCCAACTTTAGTTTTTTATTTACGCATCCCCTTTTTTTTACGCACAGCAACGGTGCATTTTTTTCTTTCGTCTGGAGAATGAAATGATAATAATAAAAAAATCTTTTTTTTAAAGAAATCCTTTTTTCGTGCTGCGCTAAGTTACTTACTTTTGTTTGGGGTCCACCCCTGAGCCAAGAAAAAAAAAGTTTAGAGTGCATTAGTCTTATCCGGTTTTTATAGTGTTGTGACTGCACAGTAGTAGGATACAGAAAAAAAAGCTGGTGGTGGTGGTGAATCAATGAAAATCCCTTTTTTTTCTTTCTTTGTGCAAAGTCCTTCTCAAGACATCTTAAGTGCATTTCTTTTTTTTTATTTCAATCTTGTCTGTGTGTGTACATATTTGTGAAAAAAAGTACTTTTTCTCAGCCGAGAAGTCTTTTTTCAAGTTCTTCTTTTTACTCACTTTTCAGTATTTTTTTTTTGTTTTCGAAGGTCTCTTTGGACTCAGCCCATTTTTTTGTCTCTGTTTTTTGGTGGAGTTCAAAGGAAAAAAAAAGTTTTTTGGGCGAAGCTTTTCCTCCTCCACTCAACTCCACCACTTTTAAAGGGAAGAAAATGGAGGTGGAGGTGAGTGAGTGAGTGATCTGAGATGTTTATGCATTCTTAGTTTTTCCTCTGCGATCATTTTGATCGAGCACAAATATAAAAAAAACTTAGTTTTTTGTAGAAGGAAGTGCTCCTCCAGACTGCGTGGTTATCTTGACTGAAGATTTAGGTAAACTCAGCCCAAGAAATATTTTTTTTTGCATGTAAAAATAAATATTGGAGATAAGCAGATGAAGTGAATGTAAATGGAATAAAAATGATAGCGTATTTACGCTTATTTTCTGATTACTTATCCTTTGCCTTCTCGAAAAAAAGTGTGTGCGAGTGTGTGTAAGCTTCGGATGGAGAGACGCTCCTCTTAGAATGATAATCCGGAGCAATAACTCATAGAATTTTTTTATTACCACGAGTAAACATGACTAGGCTACATGACTTGTTTCCTAAACTGCAATGAAAATGCATTTATAAAAAAACAACTTCACTTACGAATATATTTTCCCATATGTATTTGCAATATCAATGTGTTCAAAAGAAAGAAAAATTATGTGATGGATTGGTTGCTTGAAGGCCTGCCACTATTCCGAACTTTATTTTTTTTCCAGTGTTTTCTTGAGAAAAAAAACTAGCAAAATGGGAATTACATATTTGCTCGTGCTCACAATTTCATCCATCAAAAAATGAAAAAAAAAATCATAATGTCAATTCAGCACAACTTCTTCCACTTTAAAAAAAGAAGTGCGATGTGATGGTTCGTAAAGTCATCGTAAAAAAATATGTTTCCATAAATATGAGAAGCAAAAACAAACTTGTGAGTCTGTATAAGTTGGACACACACACACTTTCGTTCAATTACTTTATGAAAAGTTTTTCCTCCCCAAAATATTAATATCATGATTTAGTTAAAATTCCAGAGAAGTTTCGAGACTTCCATTTCTTAAAAAAATATTGCGTTCAGTCTTCGTCCACGTTTTTAATTTCGCGTTATTAAAAAATAATTTTTATTTCTTACTTTCTTTTGTTTTTATTATGAAAGTAAGCTTCATGGCTTCGTTTTTTTTGCAAAATAAAAAAATCATCGGATCATTTCTATTTGAAAATCCTGGTTCTCTCAACAAAATCTACATAATAGAATGTCTCTAGCTTATCTTGCCTAATTTGAATCCAGTATTGCTCCTCTTGGTTCTTTTTTTTCTGCGAAGAGAAAAAATATATATGTATTCCCAGTGGTGACTTCACTATGCACGCTAGTTTATCTGCCTCCACCTTGTTTGCGCTAATAACGAATCCCTTTTTTGGGTCGCAAAAGACGTGCCTCTCTTTTGAAGCCAAATGAGCTAACTCCAGAGATTTTACACGTAACCATTTTCAACATGCATCCATATACTCTCATCTATGAGTTGATTACCATTCTAATTGCAATCACGGTAGAGAGTGAAAAAAAAACATCTTCCAATTCACCGGCTTCAATCCCATTAAATCAACAACCAAAACGAACATTCCCGAATTCCAAAATTCTCCCTTTTACCTCTTTTTTCTCTCTGGATAATTATTGATGCAGTGTGAGTGTGTGTGTGTGTGGATTTTTTTGGTGGAACAAAAAAAAAAGAAACTGGCCCAAGGTCCCCAAGCAAAATGGAAGAAGAAGAAGAAAAAAATTTCCAACAGATTCCCTTTTGGAGATGATGAGCTCAAGTGCCCCTATCATTTGTGTGTGTGCATAAATGCCTTCCCTATCACATTGGAGCAGAGAAGAAAAAGGTGATGGAGTGCACTTTACTTTTACCCTTCTCTGAAAGTAATCTCCTCTTCTTGTCTTGTCTGAGATGATGATGATGAGGATGAGTGAGTGAGTGGCACACTATTACATAACTCTGAAGAAGAGAGGACGAAGATAATGACGAAAGAATCCTTCTTTTTTCTTAAGTGCCCAAGTGATCCCAAGTGGCCTCTGGATAATGTACTATGCACAAGCATATGACTCCAGATTTCCCCAAAAAAAAGATAATCAGAGGACTTTGTAATCTAATATTAAAGCACATTTATGTTTCAACGAGGAAAGAAAAGGTTCATTTTCCAATTTTTGATTCTTGAAGCTTTTTTTTGGAGCTTTATTGTTTTTTTAACATGTGTGCATGTGTCTCTAAAATGATGTTAGCCACGTCTTTGTTTTAAGTAATTTTCAAGAAGTGAAGGATAATGATTATTACGAGTTTTGCCTTGCCCACCCTTCAAATGGGCAAGACCCTTGTGCCCTCCCAATTTCATCGTTTTCAAAACGGAACACACCATTAAAACCCTCTCAAGAGGAATGGTTTGAGGTTGATGCATGGTTCATTTCAAAAAATCTTGTGTGTGTGTGTGGATCGCGGTTGAGAAGAATAAATTAGGAAAAATTTCAATTTTGAAAACCTTTTTGTAAAAAGAAAAAATATATATTTAGTGTTGCTGTTGTTTTTTGAGTATCAAATGCCGATAATGTTCTCTAGTTTATGTAGCTGAAAGGTGATGCCATGAAACCGAAAATGGATGCAAATCAAGTTTTGAAGAAGGAAAAAAAATATCTCATAATTCTGTCTTCTGTTTCATTTCAGAAAGTGGAATGAAAAATGGGATTGGTGTTCCAATAAGTTTTTTCCCTTTCTGCTGATTGGAAACCTTACTAGTCAACTCAATAATGATTTTTTGTTTCAGCTGTATTTCCTCTCAAATCACAACTCATTTCTAGTCCTTCTTTTTTCTTCTACTCGAAATAGTGGTTATCATCATTGATGCAACACATACGCACTCCTACCTAATATTGTACACACACATATTACCTGTGTGTCTTACAAAATGGACATGTTAGTTATGAAAGGAAGATATAAATTGTGTTTTTGTGCGCACTCACTCACTCACTCACTTCACTTTACTCCTTTTTTTTCTTCAAGTGTTTTTTTCGTTTATCTTCTTCGCCCAGCACATACATATGTACACATAACTCATGGGAGAATCGAAAGAATGAAATGAAAAAAAATAATAGATGGAACTGAGAGAAAAAAATATATTATAACTTTCTTCTGAGTTGTGAACATGTAATCGTAATTCATACCAATTTGCCATAGCGGACCAGCATCAAGAATGTAATTCATGGCTCAACTACACACATTTCGAACAAGATAAACTTTCAAGGAGAAAAAGAAACATTGACTGCATAGATATGTAATGGACGGAGCACCTTGTTACATTTTTTTTGGAAGAGAAGTGCAACCTGTTCATTTTGTTGTAGCGAGTCATTCTTTTTTTGGACCACGTAGGCAATAATGCACAACTTTTGTTCATTAGTTTTCGATTGCTTTCCGAGCTAGCATTTTTGGGAAATTATAATGATAAGAACGATTACTGTCCACAAATTTTTGGTACATGACTGCACACAGTCATCAGGCTGCTCCTTATTTCTATCGACAAGCAGTATTCTTCTTTTTGCTCCGTATTTTTATTAGTGCTGCTACTTTCTACTTATCGTGTACTGGACCACACTTTAGTGTACATTATTGACAAGGTGCAATAAAGAAAAAAAATGCAAGTGACAGCACGTCAATAATAATATTCATTTTGAAAAGAAGGTTTCCGAAGAGATCGTAATAATTTCAATATTTATTATGACCCATCTCCTGTTGCACCAGTCTTCACTTTGTAGAAAGAAATAAAAACAAATGAAACGTGAACTGTAAAATGAAACTAAGCAGCTCATTATCACAAATTTTTTCCCACCTGCCTGGCCTGTCCACACTTCTAATCAATCAATACGTCAGGAAGGAACATTTCCAAACAAAAGGTAACGATTACAAAGCCCCTTTTTTGAAGCGCCATTCTTGAATAATGAAAATTTATAAGGAAATGATGGATTGGAATGCGAGTACCGGGAAGTATGTTCACCACCGCGAATAATAAACAGTGTTTCCCATTTCCCAGCGTTCCAAATATAATTGGTAGTAAAAAAACTGGAGAAAAAGAATGAATGATGTTTATTGTGCACAGTAGATTTTATTGGTTGAGCATTTTAAGTATCTCCAGCAAAGTGGAGCGAGCATTTTTTTGCGGAACGCCTTCGTTAACTGAAAGAAAGTGGTCATAGAAAATAGTAGTGGAGCAGGGCCCGGTAACTAAAGATAAGTAGCCCTTTTCATAGATTCTGGAGACAGACAAGTGGGCAATTAGTGTCACGTCCACTATTTCTTTATTCCCGAATGTATTAAAATTAAGTGTCAATGTACTGGTTTCCTTATCATTTTTTATTGAGTCTTCCTGGAGAAAAAGAATGAATGATGTTTATTGTGCACAGTAGATTTTATTGGTTGGGCATTTTAAGTATCTCCAGCAAAGTGGAGCGAGCATTTTTTTTGCGGAACGCCTTCGTTAACTGAAAGAAAGTGGTCATAGAAAATAGTAGTGGAGCAGGGCCCGGTAACTAAAGATAAGTAGCCCTTTTCGAGAGGATTCATCATCATACATAAATGATTATTTATGCTCACATTCTTGTTTTCCTTTGAAAAAAATATAATGATAAGTTCGTTTATTATTTTTTTTTCAGCGTTCGCTTTATTGATTGATTGATGTGAGCGGATAGTATAGATAGGGTGCATTATATTTTTTGTTTCCTCATACACATTGCTAATTTTATTACACTTGTTTCTTGTCTTTTATGGCGCATTCCGATGTCCGTCCGTACATTTTCCCCCTTAGATTCTGGAGACAGACAAGTGGGCAATTAGTGTCACGTCCACTATTTCTTTATTCCCGAATGTATTAAAATTAAGTGTCAATGTACTGGTTTCCTTATCATTTTTTATTGAGTCTTCCACGAACTTTGAAGCATGCAACTAGATATCCTATCAATTTTTTGAACAAAAAAGAGAACAGAAAATTTTGTTTTGCATGATTATCGAAAAAAGCCGCAGCAGCCAGTGTGTCTTGTTCGTTATCCTCTGTGGTTTCTAATGTTGTGTTGCGGGTAACCACAGATAATGCACCAGGAAATATATTCTGGTTTCAGTTTGCTTCAAAATTAGTGTTTTGAATACTTTTGAAATGAAACTCCACCAATTTTCATTTTTGATTCAGGATCCTTTTGCGGACATACAATAATTTATTGTTTTCTTTTAATGTAATAACGTATTTTTTTTATCGCTTGAATATCTCGAGGCAAGAATGCAATGGTACATTTGAGAGAAGTCAGGTGACTCTTTTCCCATATTTCTTCTTCATTTCCTGAAGAAAATGGGAGGTTACCACCGGGACAACCGCAACAACATTTAATTTATATTGACCATCTTCAAATTCACTTGGGTTTCATCTCATCAGTCAGAAGACGAAGAAAAAATCATGCGTATGATGCACGTGCTCATTAAGTTCTCCTTCCTCTTTGTCTACGACGAACCATTTAGGATGCACACAAGAGTCTTCTTCAAGTCTTATCAGTGACCACAAAAAACTCTGATCAGCAGAAGCAGAGTTCTTCTCATCAAGATATTTTTTTTCAATCTATCACTCACTCATTCAGGATAATATTTTCAATATTTATCATCAAGCAACACACTTTAGCATTCAAAATTTATGAGGAATGACGCTGTGAGACAAAACAAAAAAAATGAAAATTAAAAATGCTCACCATGAATAATATCTTTTTTCCGTCTTCCCCGTAGTGTGTGACTGAGAGAGGAAATTCTAGCGGGAAATTACTTGCCTTATCAAACCTCTCGATCACAACCTCATCATCATAGCTGAGACCCAAGTTAAGTGGACATTGGACATTGCGAAAAGGAATGAAAAAAAAATTAATATCAGAAAAAAAAATCCCATTGACTCACTCAACAGCATCAGCTCTAAATATTGAGGTACAAAATTGTATCCATAAATGGAATAGATTATGAATTTTTGGGATCAGCTTCATGTGCGCCCTCCTGAAACAATCTTCTTTTTGGTCACCCTTCGCCACACTGACAGTCACCAAAAAAAATCTCTCTCTCAGCTCTGATGACACAAATCGTGAGTGAGCCCGGCTCAAAATCAGTTTTGCGGTGCGCATGCAGCTGCAATTATTAATGGAGAAGGGAGATGAGAAACTGTAATCAATAAATGTAATAATAATAAGAGCCGATTTTCAGAGACCAAATGCACACACAACACAGGAGAAAGGACCACATGCATGCCCCCATTTTTATCATTAGATATGACGACGAAAAGTGGTCAACTATGATGATGATGATCAGGATCGCTATTGCGGTATTTATTATCCCATTTTCCGATCTCAAACAGAAATCAATGCAATCCACACACAGAAAAAAAGAGAATGTTGCATGTGCTGTGCTTTGGTATCAGATGCGCTTATTTTTATTTTTATATCTTGATATGATGAGCTCCCTTCGGGGCTCAATTTCCTTCATGGTTATCTTTGAAAACACTGAACCCGAACTCACACAAGAAAAAAAATAAATATGAGCGAGTGAGGGGAGATCCACACAGGATTTATCGGAGCAGTCAATCAGAAAATTGGTCAGAGAGGAGAGGAAAAAAATATATTGAAGACAAGAAATACTTTTACTATTATTGACTCTCATCATCTCTGCATTATTATTATTATTTTTAGCTATTATTAGCTTTATTATTACCACCATTGTGGGACCATCATGAACAGAGCTTATGTTCTTATCGGACAAGACAAAAATCGTTATGATTCACTCACACACAAGAATGAAAAAACAAAAAAGAGTGTGCTGTGTGGAGCTAATAATAGCTTTTTAAATGATTCCAATTTTCGTCTTATTGCACAGTCGATGAGCCAAATAAACAAAAGAGCTGCTTATACTTTGTACCAAGCACAATGTCCATTTCCTCAAGGTAAATGTGTATTGATCGCTGCAAGAAATACTATTTTTGATTTTTTAGAGTTTTTTTTATGGAGCGTGCAAATACTTAACCGGTTATCTTGAGGTTGCATCGGGTGGTGCTCCAGCCAAAAGAAGCAAATTTGGAAGAAACAAAAATACTTGGATTCATAGTAATAATTACGCACTCCGCTCCACTTTTTTTCTAGACACGTAATTATATATTCTCATAGGGATCGGGAAAAGAATATTAGGTTTGGTGTTATTTTTTTACGTATTTACTTGGATCAGCAGTGGATTATTAACGAAAAAAAATGAAATGCCACTTTGCTTCAGTCTGATCGAAGTTGAAGTCGAGCGAGTAAATTGGCCTCAAGCTGGCATCGGGCAAGTGAGTGAACCGGTGTAGTAAAAGGAAAGCATGCGGCTAGAAATGCTCCAAGATAAGCAAGATACTACATAATAATAGTAGCAATCACTGATTTTTTTCTGAAGGAAGCCGAAGTGTGGCTGGAGAGAGAAAGAGAATCTGAAGAGTCAGGTTCTATTTTCGTTTTCGAAAAAGATATCCTCTATTATTACCTGATTAAAACCAGATAATGTAGGTACACTCGGCTGGTCGTGCGCCACAAAACAAGAGAAGTTTCTTTTTCCCCTGTGGACACCAAACCAATATTTTTCATTCTCTTTTATAAATACCAGGTATGTACTAAATATAGGTTATCGAATAGATAACACATTTTTTATAGTCTCGGAACTTTTTATGACCAAACGTCAGGCAGGCGTCGTCTAAATTTCCCTTCATAGTAGTAATATAAAGTGAAGTGAACTCCTAATTATTTCTCCAAATTAAAAATTATGCGGGCCATTTATATATTACATTACAACTGACCCACCTTATCAAAAAGCAAGAGAAAAGGAAGGAAGAAAAGTGGAACTGGAACAGACACAAAACAAAAAACTGCATGTTCTCATCTGGGATCTGAGGGAACAACAAGAAGTTGATATGCTCAGACAAGCAGATCCTTAAAATTTTCTGTGTGCGAAACAAACCCTGACACGAAATGTGTTTCACTATTTTTTTGTCTCCAGCTAAAAAAACACACGTTTTCTGCCGTTTCAAAATGAAGATGGAGTAGTGCACAGGGTCCATACACACAACAACAAAAAATTACGGAAGGACCATTATACTTATCTTATTTATGCTTCTCCTGCAAAAAAATAAAGTTTCTTAGGTGAAACCAACCAGCATCTTGAAAAAAAAGTAACTCTTTTCTTGCAGAATAAAGAATAATAATTTTTTTCTACAAGTCAGCCAACAAGTCTCCAGAAAGAGAAGTAGCGAATTTTCCTTTTTTCTCTCTTTTTTGCACACACACATAATTCTGGAAAATTCTTAGACACACCAAAGGACCTCAGGATTTTCCCGACTGGGACGACGTGTCTATTGTGCTCCACTCTCTCTCTCTCTCTCTGTTTTGGAGCAGCAGCGGTTTTTTTCTCCTCAGAGAAGAAAGAAGATGATGATGATGAACAAAAAAAGGAAACATGCACGCACACATTTTCCATCATTACTGCTCCGTGACCTAAACGGAAGCAAGCGCCAGAAGATGTAGCAAAAAAGAGAGAGAAAGAGAACCTTCCTTTCTCCTTGAATGCTGTTTACATGAACCAAGTCTACATGGCGCCATCAACAGACACACTTTCCTTTTTCCTTTTTTTTCGAGCATCTCTGCTCCAGAACAAGGAAAGGGAACCACCATACCGCCACCACCACCACCGAGAAAAAAAAACTTGTTGTCAGTCTTTCACATTCCCTTGTTTTGTTTCCCACACACCCTTTTTCCTTAAAAAATACTGATATCTTTTTGGTTCGGAAGGTTTTCTCCGGAGACTACTGCTGCTCCTCCGCAGAAGAAAAAAAAGAAGAATCTATGATGAGTCCAGGAAAGAAAATAAAAAAGTTAAAGACGAGATTTTTTTTCTCTAAAAAAAGTTTCTTGCAAGTTAGTAAAAGTAACAAATCATTAAACAAATGTGGGCACATATGTATACATATAAGTTCCGGAGTTAGCTCAAGAAATAAATTTTTGAAGATCGTGACGTCATAATTATCTCTACCTATGCAGCCCTTTATCTAATGAAATGATGGTGATGATAACCTACGTGGACCAGGTTTGCTCACACCACACCACTCACTCTTGGCTTTGATCAAGAAAGAAATAATTTCTTAATGATCTAGATAACCCCAGACATATATATGGACACAGTTGTGTGTGCATATGGTTCCTCTCTTTTTTTTATGTTGCATTGTGTAAAGATATCGAAATATTTTTTGTCGAACGTCTGCTCGCATCATTCCCACCACAATCCATTTTCCACAACAAATTATTCCCTCTTGGATTTTTCTTAACTGGAGACCTCTCTGATCCCAAATTATTTTAATAATAAGAAAAGCAGCAGAGAAGGTTTCGATAACTGATTGCCCAGAAAATATATATCCCAAATAAAAAAAAACTATTATGGATGTGTTTTCTCGTGGAACTATCCCACGATGCATAATTCCTTTCCTGAACACAAACTTGAATAACAAATGAGAAGAAAAATCCATAGGTAATATACTTTTTTTAAAAAAAAAAGGAACTGTACTGCTCGCGGGACAAAACAAGAAACGAAAGAGCATAATATTTTTTTTGTACTCATTCACTCACGCTCCTTCCAACTAAAGAGCATCTTTTTGTTGATGGTATTCCTTCTTGAAAAAATATTTTTGTTGCTGGAGGACTCCACATAAAATTCGACAATAAAGAAACTGCTGCGTCCAAGAAAGAAGTGCATTGCAGAGAGCATTAAAAGGACGTAGCATAATATTTTGCTCCGTCCTGCCCTATCTTTGTGTGCATGATGCCTCGAGGGAGTGGAAAGATAGGAGCGCACACACAAGTATTATTATTATTATTACTCGCATTGTTCAACTAACAATGGTAATAATCGTATCACCACACACACAGTCAAAGAAAAACAACGAGCATTTTGGAGTTTTAAAAAGGAAAGACACACGTTGTTCTTGTGTGTGCATACATAATACTCCCTTTCTTATTGTAATGCATATTATATGAATGAACTTTTTAAGAAAAAAAAGGGTTACCTACGTACCTCGTATTTTATGCTCGGAAAGAAGAAAAGACCTCTTTGTAGAATAAAAGAGAGGTCATGTGATGATGCTAAATAATCATATCTATGCTGTGTATAAAGTAAACATTTGAAATCATTTTTTGTGGGAATAGCTTATCTTATTGTGGTAATCAAGGAGGAACACGCTTCATTTTTTGTATTTTCTGGCTCACTCCACTCCACATTTTGTCTTTTTGCTCCAGAGAAGTGAAAAGTTCCATGATTTTGTGTGTGTGTGTGTTGCAAGGTGAATTGCTGCTGGATAAATAAACCAAGCCTTGCATTTTTTATATAAAAATCTATGTGGTTGGTTTGGGTGCAACAACTGTAATAATCACGTAATACAGCAAACGACAATGCTCGCTCTCTTCTTTCTGCGTTGTTTTTTTGTGTCTTTTCATCTTTACGGTTTTGCCCAGAGGTCAGAAGAAAAAATATAAATTGTTGATGTGATGAGCCTCCTTGAAAAAAAATTCATGGATCACTCTTATCAACATCTTCCTCACCAAAACGTATATAAACACACACACACAAGTATTTATAATATACGACTCTAGCTCACACATTATCATTGCTTTATTCCGTCTTATCTTGTGGTGTAATCATGCAGCCGTCCTAGAGGACAACCACTACTCCATGCCAACCAAGCAACAGGACAAGTGTTGCAACCGAAAACAATAAGGAAAAAGAAAGGAGAAGACAGACATCGTGCTTTTATTTTTTTTTCCTTCTTATCTCTCTCCAAACTTTTATTTTTCCGTGGCTCATCATGCTCTCCGGCAAAAAGTTTAGAATTTCGTGAGAGAACAAAAAAGATGCAACTGCAACGAACATGGACGACGCACGTTATAATAAGTTTTTACAAGAAAAAGATGAGATTTTTGCTTATCAGAATAATATTATGTGCCTACACCATTATTATTAAATATTATTATTATAAAGAAACTCTCTCTTTCGGGTCATTCATTTTTTTCTCCATGATTGTTGCCATTTTGCGAGCTACTAAAAAACGTATGTATTCATCCAACTTTATTTTTTTGTTATATGGCTCATCCGTGCCATGTCTCATGGCGATGCGGATTATGTACAAAAAAATGGAGGCTTGCGATAATACAAGTGTTATATTTTTTGTTGCAGGAACGCATGGACACGTTCTTCAATACCACCACCATGATGAGTTTCTTCAACCGAAGAACCAAAAAAATAAAAGACAAGGAAAAAAATGGATACAAGAGTTTTCTTTCTTGGTACCAGTTTATAGCGTGATATATTGCTCGTAGTTTAGTCTGCTTATCCGTGTGCGTTAGTATTTCTTCTAAACACTGCCACCTTGGCATTGGGCATTGGGCACCTCCATAAAAAATCTAGTTGACTTTGGCCAGATTTTGGAGGGAAAACTAAATGTGCACAATTTTCTTCGAGAAGATAAGGCTAGTATAGGAAGTTGTGTGTGTGTGCCAAGCTGCAATAAAAAAAGACTTTTTTCTTTGGTGCACTCACAAAAAAAACTATAAAAAAATATTGAAGGGAAATAATTCCATTTTATGTGAGAATTACTGGTCCTTTCCTCAATACCTTTTCAGCTCGACAAGAAGAAGGAATGTGATCAAAGGAAGAAAAATCTTTTTGCCGCGTGCCTCTTCTCCATCCCCAAAAAAACATAATGTTCTCTTCTTCTGCTGGATAAGACCACTTATTTTTTGTGTCCACACACGATTTCCCCCGTTCTTATTATTATGGACACAAAAAATACGTTTTCCGAGCGGAGGTCATTATTTTTCTTCATTTTTTTTCAAAGAAGATGAGAGGTCACTGCTGCGTGTCACCTTGTTATTAGATAAGCTTTCGCTTGCACTTTCGTCTAAGAATGAAGCTCATCTTGAACCAGACGAGTTGTGTCATTACTGTGATGTATAGCTTTTGCTTAAAGAACATTAATATTTTTCGTTCTTTTTTTCTTGGAAGACAAAAGTTGAAACAAAAAAGGTTATGTGTGCATTCAAATCTGATGAGTCTCCTTCTTTTTCTCTCTTTTTGCAAAAAAATGCACACAAAAAAATTATTTTACTGCAAACAAGCCTTAATGTATTATTTTTCCAAACTTGAGACTGACTCATCTTAGCCATTAGTCTTCACATTGTTTCATTTTTTATTTGTTATATTGCGGTGCCCGCCCCCGCTCAAAAAGAAAAAAATATGTGAGCATCATTCATGCAATGACATGAGCTTTGGAAAAAATAATGCATTATATTTTATTTACAATTTTTAACCATTTTTTTCTTCTTCTTCTTCTTCACGCTCATCTCAACCTTTACCCAGAATATATATTAATGCTTCTCTCTCAAAAACTAAGATAAATGAAATGAAGTGGAAATGGTGAAGTACAACAAGAATTTTGTTTTTTGTGTACAAAAAATGTATGCTCGGGCAAAAAAGATGGTGCATTGTGGCACGCAGAGCAAAAATCAAAAGACACGTAATTCATCATTGTCTTAAAAAGACAGAGAGGAAGAAGATGTTTTGTAGCCAGGTCTAATAATGTGATTACGAGTGCGCACATCTCAAAAAATATATATTCTTCAGGTAAAAAGAAAAAATTTGCATGCTCATCTCTCCTTTTCCTTTGCACAAAAATTATAAATTAAGAGGTGCGCGCAAGGAATGACGTGGATCTCGAGTGTGCGAGTCCCACTCACTGACGAGGTGGCAATTAGTATTTTGTGAACTGTATGGATGGATTATTCATCACATATTTATCTTTGTTTCTTCGAGGAAAAAAAATATTGTAAATGTGTACTTTTCTCTGATTCATCCAACAAGTGCACCATGGGCCACACGATATTTATTCTAAAAAGCAGCTTTTTCACTCGGGGAATAAATTAATGGGTTCCATAAAGTCCGAAACATTGTTTCTCCTTTTTTTATCGTCATCAAGCCTTTTTTCCCTCTTATCTTGATGCAACGTCGTAAACCAAAAAGGAATATTAGTCACAACTCAGCAGAGGGGAAAAAAGCTGGTTTTCTCTTAAAAAACAACAAACCATCTTTTTTTCCGGGGAAGTCTTACAAAAAAAAAGAGAATATAAGGTGCACCAAAATGAAACAAAAAAAATTCAGAATGTCAACATTTTCAAGTTTTTTTTCTGTTGCTTTACGACAGTGGACACCCTAAGGGATCTCTTTTATTTTTTCCTCATCTCATCTTATCTTATAATTATTATCCACTGGGTGAACCTGGTGTAATACTCGTGTTCTCTTCTTCTCAGTAGAAGAATGATAATCGGGAGAGAAAAAAGGGAGCTGCTCTTGCTTGCTTGCTTGTGAGCATTTTTTTTTTTGATCCATCAACAATTCCACGCACACACGAAACTACACACACTTCTTTTCACGACGACGACACATTATCATCACACCCGTGAAATAAACTGGCGAAAAAAAATAACTACAGTACAAAATAGAAATGTTCCATAATCTGTTGATGCAGCGTGATGTTTTTTTATATTGACCCCGCAGGCTTCACCTCACCTTACCTGTGTGTGTGTGTGTTTTTGTGCACACAAATCCCAATCTGGGAATAATAATGGTCGTTTTCTTCTTCTTCTTCGAGTACTCAACTAACTCTCCAAAAAAAAATAAACCGTTTCGACCGTTCACTCACATCACTCACGTATATATAAAGTACCATTCTTTTTTGCCCAGATGAACGTGGTGCAGAGTGCACACAGCAAATATTTAACCAGGAAAATAAAATAGTCGTGGAGTTATTATCGCTCGTAATCCTCATAATCATTCACTGCAATAATCATACTTTTTAATGGGCAATATCATAGAGCACACCACACGGAGCTTGGTTTATGCAAAATACCTCCGCGTATAGTTTTTTTTATGTGTGCATAAATAAAAAAAAATATGTACACAGCACACAGACAATTGGCACTTGAAGCACCTCAAAAATGGCTGTTATTAGTACGAAATTATTAGGACTATGACCACAAGAATTTTTTTTATAAAAAAATTGTGTGCACAAAAAAAGAGTGTAAAAGAAAAAAGTAAAGCAATTTAATGGATCTACCTCTCTGATATGAGAAGGTAGAAAAAAGAGTGAGTTCACTTTTTTTAATGTGAATTGCTTAATGTCCTCAAGGTAAAAGCAGTTAAGTGTTATGGGAATTGCATCAAGAATTCATGATGCATGAGCGGTGCACATATGCGAACAAGAAAAAAAACAAAATCAACAAAACGAGACATAATTCGAGAAAAATAATACACTTTTTGTTTTCCAAAACCCACATTGTTATTTTTTACCCAACGCATCAATCGCTTGAAACAAAAACGAAGTTTTATATCTGCACTTTTTTATACATTTCCTTGTGTCCAATCATATAAAAAACGAGGTCGCGCTTATTCGCTTTGTATATTTTTTTACTAAACAATGCAATGGTCAACAAGAAAGAAACAAAAAAAATATGTTTCTGTTTCTGAAAAAACTGTCACTTTTGACTTGTGCTCCAAATAATCCATTTTTGATGGGTTCACGTCCATCCCATAATTTTCCACTTTTGGTGCACAATTTTCTGCGTGTGTGCAATAAAAGGGGGAAAATACCAAAGCGTATTTGACAGGAGGACTGTGAGAATAGTCATGTCATGTCACCATCATCAGCATGTGCGCTCAATTTTGATTCCCAAATTGACCCATTTTTTTATACATTTCCTTGTGTCCAATCATATAAAAAACGAGGTCGCGCTTAATCGTTTTGTATATTTTTTTACTAAACAATGCAATGGTCAACAAGAAAGAAACAAAAAATATGTTTCTGTTTCTGAAAAAAACTGTCACTTTTGACTTGTGCTCCAAATAATCCATTTTTGAGGGTTCACGTCCATCCCATAATTTTCCACTTTTGGTGCACAATTTTCTGCGTGTGTGCCATAAAAGGGGGAAAATACCAAAGCGTATTTGACAGGAGGACTGTGAGAATAGTCATGTCATGTCACCATCATCAGCATGTGCGCTCAATTTTGATTCCCAAATTGACCCTTCGACACTTTCGCGACAGAGAGAGAGAAGAAGGTGAGGGAGAATATTTTGAGATGAGTGACGCGGTGACAGTCATACATCACACGGACTGCGGGCGCAACACAAACAAAAAATATTGTATGGACACACATCTATGTAGATATGTAGTAGTTTTTAGTATTGCGCACGTTTGTTTGGTGAAGGAGACTTGTGATGAATTCACAATGAGATGAATATTATGGATACGCGATGTGCACAAAAAATATATCTAATGTGTATTATGTGTGCATTATTACATTAGAAAGGAGAAGGGTAAACCAATGTGTTCGTGCACCAAAGTCCTTTTCGTTTAATGTGAAGTAATATTGAGAACGAGTCCTTTTTCCACCTTTTTCGCAAATAAATGAGAAGAGGCTGCTCGCATAATAAGAGTTCTCTGAAGTACGAAGTGTACATTATGAGTAATCGCAAACAAAGGAGAATGATAAGTATATAAAAATGTGTGTGGGGTGGTTAACAATGAGAAAAAAAATCACCGTTTTCTTTTTTTCGTCAGTTTCTTCAACATACTAGTTGAACAAAAAGAATGGTTCAAGAATTTTGAGCTTCGAGACTTTGTCTGCGAGACCAATATTTGGCTACGTTTTTTTGGTTGCTTTTCAAATGAGAGAAAGAGTTATAATATATTATTTTGCCACAATAATTTTTTGAAGTTTTGCACACAATAGCTTGCTAAAGAACCAGATGGGATGAGCTTTAAGCTTGATAAGTCATGCACGAAAAAAAAACATTTTGCAGCCTAACGATCCTTATATGCATCCACTCGTCGAAATAAAGTTTGGTTCAAAAAATTTAAAAGGGAAAACTATATTTTTTAAAACTTATCATTTGTGTGTGTCCGACTGCACACAAAAACTGGCAACTTTGCAACAAACAATGCAGTCCATGCAATAAGTCAAAGGGAAAAGTCTGCTGTAATTGTTTGCGTAACTGATTAATTATTATTATGAAATAAGTAGGAAGGTTTTGTGCAAACAAGTTTTAAAAAGTCACCATGCAGCAGCAACATGCAAAAAGATTATTAAATTCACGACTCATTGAATTCCACACACCACGCATGTGCCGTGCAATTAGAAAATAGCTTATCGAAAACAAGAGCAAAAGTTATACAAAAATCCCACATTTTATATTTGTGACCAACTGACTCATTTGTACATACACGCTTCGTGTTTACTCTTTTGCCAAAAAGGTTTGGTTTGAACAAATTTGCACCACTTCTTTTTTTTGCTCCATTCTTAACATCAGGCATGATTTAAAGTCAATATTAAACAACAATTGCCGATTCGACGTTCGCGTTCTCACAAAAGCAAAGCATCATCTCATCACATATATTTTTTATTCTTGTTCATTTGCTGCACAATTTTTTATTTGTTTCACTCTCTCGCAACAACAAAAAAGTAACTGATTAATTATTATTATGAAATAAGTAGGAAGGTTTTGTGCAAACAAGTTTTAAAAAGTCACCATGCAGCAGCAACATGCAAAAGATTATTAATCGAATGCATTTTTTGGCTTTAAAGAGTGAATTTAAAGATTATTAAATTCACGACTCATTGAATTCCACACACCACGCATGTGCCGTGCAATTAGAAAATAGCTAATCGAAAAAAGAGCAAAAGTTATACAAAAATCCCACATTTTATATTTGTGACCAACTGACTCATTTGTAAATGCACGCTTCGTGTTTACTCTTTTGCCAAAAAGGTTTGATTTGAACAAATTTGCACCACTTCTTTTTTTGCTCCATTCTTAACATCAGGCATGTCTTAAAGTCAATATTAAACAACAATTGCCGATTCGACGTTCGCGTTCTCACAAAAGCAAAGCATCATCTCATCACATATATTTTTTATTCTTGTGCATTTGCTGCACAATTTTTTATTTGTTTCACTCTCTCGCAACAACAAAAAGTCATACGTGCAAAACTACACACTCCTGATTTTTTTTTCAATGAACAAAGAAGAATCTTTATTTGAACCCAAAAAATTTTTTTTGTTACATAAAAAATACAAACAAAAGTAAATTCTTGGTTGCTGCAGCAGTCTCTACTCTAAAGCTCCATCTTATGTATCTTGAGAGTGAAGTAGGGAATAAATGAGTGTTATTAACCTCAACTCTCAACGCTATTTACTTTAATACTTTTCTTTTTTTTCTCCTTTACTATATATTTTTTTCGCCACACCATGACCATAACCATATTTAACTTCTCAGATGAATGAATGACCATCCATAAGACCACTCATCTCTGTCTAACTTTGGTTTCTTTCTTGTCTGTGTGTATATTTTTTGAAGTCAAGAAGGGGCGTATGATGGTAGTAGCGTTGTGTGGCAAAGGAAAACAGTATTTTTTAACCTTCTCCTCTCCAAAAAAAATACACACACAACATAGTAGACAAGACAAGACACATGCATTTTTGAAGATTCAACAAGAAAGTAAGAAAAAAAATATATTGTTAACATTTTGGTGGACCTTTATTTTTTTTCCACAAAAAAAAATTTGTAATGGCTTCACTTCACGATAAGACAAAATGTTAACAATATTTTTTTTTCTCCTTTACTATATATTTTTTTTCGCCACACCATGACCATAACCATATTTAACTTCTCAGATGAATGAATGACCATCCATAAGACCACTCATCTCTGTCTAACTTTGGTTTCTTACTTGTCTGTGTGTATTTTTTTGAAGTCAAGAAGGGGCGTATGATGGTAGTAGTTTGTGTTGTGTGGCAAAGGAAAACAGTATTTTTTAACCTTCTCCTCTCCAAAAAATACACACACAACATAGTAGACAAGACAAGACACATGCATTTTTGAAGATTCAACAAGAAAGTAAGAAAAAAAAATATTGTTAACATTTTGGTGGACCTTTATTTTTTTTTCCACAAAAAAAAATTTGTAATGGCTTCACTTCACGATAAGACAAGGTAGAAAAGAAGATGGTTTTGTAGTAGCGCACCTCATAAAAAAGTAAAATAAATCCTCATCTTATTTCTATTAAATGGAAGGAGCAAAAAGAAGAGAAGGAAAAACCAGGATGAGTTTTCCTGCTGAATATTACAGAGCTTCTCTTCTCTCAACATTTTTTTTGTTCTGCAGCAGCAGCAGCTTCATCTTATCTTCACCATAGACAATAAGCACACGTAACGTACTATCTTCTTTTTTTCCGAGAGGGAAAACAGGAGAGAGATGAATGTGCAGGATACAGTTTAGCTGTTACCCGTCCATTATTCACACTTGATGAAAAAAGCATTATCAACTTTATCAAGTAGACAGGAGCGCCGGTGAAAATGAATGGATGGATGCATGCAACAAGCTCATGCTTGAAAAAGCACCTCGCTGCTTTGCTATCCTTCTTCTTCCTTTTTCTTGAGCCACCACCACCAAAAAAATACTTTTTTTCATCTCCTCACTTTATCTGCGAAAAATAAAAAGTTCTGCTGACTTTGACTTCCTTTGGCTCTTCTGAGAAAAAGGAGGAAGAGGTGAAGGAATATATATTGCCGCTCATGGTGAAAAAAAAATATTTTTTTTATTCCGCTCACCGATATCCATTTTTAGGTTTGAACCGTTTCCTCTTCACTTCCTCCACGCCACGCACATACACATACCATTTCATAATAATAATCTTGATATGCTATTATATTTGGAGAAGAAAGAAGGAGAGGAAAACGGTGAAGCGCGCTTCAATTATTATTTATTGTGGAGAGTAATCCCGTTGATAAGGACGGTCTTTTTTCTTTTCGCATTATTATTATTACACTTCTATGATGATGATGTGCGCATTATTTTATGCAAAAGAAGGAGAGATTGAAATGGAGGAAGAAGGACTCGAGAACAAAAAATCTCTTTTCTTTCTTATTCAGCTCAAAGCGTTTGCTGAGGTGTTCAAAATCAGATTTGATTTATGGAGAAGTGAGCGATTTCTTCTCCCTTTTTTCCGCTGCAGTAATTTATATTCTTCTCTCCGGAATGGCGTTTATCATCGGAAGCGGCGGAACCCACCATCCAACTACCGATATCCATGCAATCATCGAAGGAGAAAAGGAGGCAGCTCAATTTGCCGGAGTAAATTGTCGTAATAATCCTGACATTAATATTAATCAATGGAAATGGACGAAGCATTATAATATATATTTTTTTGCTCATGTACTATTTGATGACTATCACCATCTTTTTTTTAATGCAAAAAAATATTATTGCCTCAAGTCGAGACGAGACGAAAACTGAGGAAAACGGAAATCATAATATTGAAGGGATATCATGATGATGAGTTTTTGTTGTTGTGTGCGCAAAAAAAAAGAAAAATATTAAAGCAAAAAGCTGTTTTGGTCCGCTCCTTTTTTATGGAGGGATTGTGTGCATCGGCTCAATTACTCATCCAGTCAAAAAAATAACAATTTTCACAAACATCCAAATCACATGTTTTTACGATCTTTTCGTAGCCCGGCACATAAGAAAAAAATGTGTGTAACTCGAATTCTGTACACAAATCTGTGTGTCCATTTTTCGCTGATAATTCTTGTTCATGTAAAAAAATGTTTAGGAATAATGAAGAGAATGGTTGGCGGGGATGAGATAAGCGTTAGAGTGATTTCGTTTTCCCAGCCATTTATCCAAAAAGGAAACCACTGGTTATCCTCCTCCCTCCTTTATTTTCGGGGAATAGAGACAGACGAATGTAGCGAGGAGGATGAGAGCGAAGCACGACTTCCATTTCACACACAAAAGAGACTTTTTTAGAAGAATGTATTCAGCTCAATTCACACAATAAATAAGAAAGTTAAGCAAATGGAGCTCTACAAATTGCACAAGAAAAAAAGGGTTGCTTCGCTGTGTGTGCTCCACACAATTCTCATAAGATATCCTTTGTTGTTGTTGTTACATTCATTCAAATCAAAATTCGAAACATATATTATTTGTCCATTGAGAACCGGTACACACGTCGTCTGCAGTCTGCACACATTCATTCTTCTTGCGCAGACTTATCTGAAAATCAAAAATCGAGATCTGCGATCTTCTTTTTTTTTTGTTCTTTTTTTATTTCGTCACAAATGCACACAATGTTAGCACGCTCCATTGCTTCAAAAGGGAAGATGAAGAAGAAAAAAAAATATTTTGAACAAAGTGTATTTAAAATGTGAAATGACAATAACCACTTGTGAAATGGACACATTTTAATACAATTCCACAATAAAACATGAGTTGACACGATGGCATGAATTTTCGTTTCGCACTTTTAAATTCTCCATCTTGAGAGATGTAACAAAAAATGTACATATTATAAATGTGGTACGAGGTACAACACGACCATCAAATCAAATACATCACCTCAACTTACGTATTTACGTTACATCAGAACCGTTAAATAAAGTCCGAAGCATTGTTGTTTGTTTTTTTAGAATGCAAAAAAAGAGATTTTAAAGGACGATAATCGTGCTCAATGAATATCTAAAACGTTTGGTCACTTCTCTCTCTCTCTCTTGCAAAAAAAGTAAAGGATTATGGATTGAGCCAGAAAAGTGATGGATTTGATGGGTCATGCAAATTCAGTTGGTGTCAGCACGTGAGCGTGACACTTTTTATTGCTCACTCTAAGCTTGACAGCAATTTTCTGACACAATGGCAAATAATCCTGTTGTGACGTTTGGTTCGCTTCGATGAAAATATTATTACCGCATTGTTTGCATTATGTCAATGTCACAATAAAATACTGATATGTATTTAAATTTGAACACGATAAGCATACGGTATACAGTACAGTAAATACAAGCTCACCAGGGACCGCCTGCCAGATTTTTAAAAAATGTCATGAAACTCAATGACTTTGGGTAAAGTGAGCTTTTTGGGGGTTGTTCGCAGTTGATCGAGAAAGGGCGGGGATTTTAAAACTACATATTATATTCTCTCGTACGAACAAGACTGGAATTAAAAAGTGATTATGGACGTGTAACCTACCTCTGGAATTTTCCTCTCAGCTCGTTCGCCATTATATTTTGTAATTCCCGCCATGTGACACATTTCAAATTTTCCCAGCATGAAATTGTATATTGATCTCTTTAAAAATTAAAATAATAGCTTTGGCACAATAATGTGATCGATCACATTTGTGTGCTCCACTGCGCCATATTTTAGATTTTCGGAGCATTTAATGGCTTCTTCTCTTCTCTCTTGTTAAGGCGGTGCGGGGCTTCTACGCTACCTATTTCCATTTTCGCACTTCCCCATAATTTATTTTTTTGCAGAAATGGAGGAATGTTGTGGAATGAATGAGGTAGTGATGCATATATGCACATTATTTCAATTAATATATCCGCCAGCTCTCATCTCATTTTCGCATTCACACTCACTTTACTCCACAATCCTTCAATATTTTTTTTCCATAGTCAGCCCACGTTTCGTTCGGAGAGAGAGACCACAATTTAGCGTACTTCCTCTTTCCTCCAAAAATATGCATCACCATATATTTTTTTGTGGAGGCATAATTATGTAGTCAGTAGTCTACTGATGAGACATGGAACATCAGAGAGCTCAGAGTAGAGCACAGCAATTTTCATAATTTTTTTTGTTCCGCCAACAACGAACAATGTGGATGTTAAATCCAAAGCGCATTTTTTTACCCAAATTTTCTCCAAGTCACATCTCTTTTTTCTTTTCTGCTTAAAAATACTCTCAATAAAATAATAGACACGGTGGTGGAAAATGGAGCGCGAGAATGATGAAGATGAGAAGCAGGTCTAAATAAGAAGCCAAAAGGCAAAAAGATGTTCCTCTGAGAAAAGAGAAAATGACTTACGTAATTCATCCCCCGCCTTGCCCATTTTTTTCGGTTCTCTATTTTTTTTTAAAAAAAGCCCTACGTATTAAAATGATCTTCCTCATAAATATGTGCACACACACAGCTGAATATGATTTACGGAAAGAAAGACAAAAATAACCAACCGTGTGTTTTTATGTACAACTATGAAACATAAGGCTACGGATCTGGTGAACACACAAAAAAATATGGAGATGAATAAGTAATGTCATCATATTCTACATTTTACTTTTATTTTTTTTTTCTCCAGGAAATATATATATTTTTTGCGGGTGGATGCCGCTTGAGAATGTTTCTATTTTGCATAGAAAAAAACTGGAAGGAGAAAAAAATGATGACTCTTGGCATATATGGAGCAATAAACTGATGCAATAATAGACTCATCCATCCATAGAAGAAGAAGGAAAGGTAGAGAAGAAAAAAAATTATGTCTCTCGCTCTTCATTTCTTTCTTTTTTTTACATATTTTTGACAACGGTAATAAAGAAAAGCGGGAGAGAGAGAGAGAGCTGCATGTTTTGTGTACGATAAGAATGGAAAGAAAGCATCCATAAAGCTCCGTCTCGTCGATTTAGTAAGAAGGAAGCTTGTTGTCAACGGCAGACAATGCAACAAACACAACTGTGATATAAAAAAAGTTATATTTTTTGGTGCAACGAAACGAAACATGGTTGCTTTTTGTCACCAAAGAAGGCAGGCAAGCAATAAGTTGTTGGCTGGAGGTCGACCGACACACATGCACAATAATTTTATGGAGGAGTGTGTGTGTGTTTATCCATGTTTTTTTCCTTTCTTTTTATAAATAAATAGTGTAACAAAACAGTCATGATGAGTCATGAGCAAAAAAAAACAGTTGTGTCCTTTTTTCATGTTATATATGGACACAGCAGACTCAGCAAAAAAAGTGGTGCGAATGAAACAGTAACACTTGTTCCCTGTGCTCCAGTTTTTTTTGTCACAGTGCACCATACCCTCCCTCCCTGCTGCATGCAACTGCACAGCAGAGAGTCCCGGAACAGTTTTCAAGAGAGAAGGAGAATGAGAGCTGGCTTGGCAGCGAGCCATCTGAGGCAAAAAACACCTTATATCAAATTGAAAAATATCATTTTTCTTAACACCTTCTACTTACGTAGTAAGCTTATCTGTGTCTACAATATTGTACATATGTATCTATGTAATAATAAGTTTGAATGTTCGGATTGTGCGAGATGGACAATTTTTCATAAAGACACTTCCCCATAAAGAAAAGAGCCCTTCTGAGATGAAACATATTTTTGGAGCATTATTATTACCATGAGAGACTTGGAGAATGGAGGGTGATAATAGCACCTATTATGTTTTCCTCACGAAAAAAAGGTAGAGCTGGAGCTCAAAAAAAAGATTTTTTTCTGTTTGGAGCACCATCACCACCACCAGGCTTTTCTCTCTCTCTTTCGCGCACACATCACATTCATGACGATCACAATCATTCAAATAGGAACATAAAAAATTGTAATATATTTTCACCAAGATTTATTTCCTTTCTTTTTCTCTCAAATCATAATGAATCATTTTAGTTTGTGCGCGCAAAAGAAAAAAAAAGCTTTTCGGTTTACGTGCCTCTGGCCGAAAAAAAAGAAGCCAAGAAAAATAATATTATTGGATTCTAATATTCTCTGCCTTCAAGATCCGATATCTTTTTCCTTGCCAATTTCCATCTAATTTGTACTCGTTACGCAGGAAGAGAAAATATTAGGGACACGCTCTAAAAAAACAGGTTGTGTTCAATATGGTAAAATATTTAAATACGTGGCGTGATCAGCGCGACAATTATTGCGTAGGATTATTTTTTTTGACGGAGCACGAAATGCGATAATATGTCTGTCTGTGTTTAGTTGTGTTAAAATGGCACGTTGCTCGCTCATCTCAGGTTTATCAGAAAAAACTTTTCCGTGTTATTATCGACGTGCCACTCTCCTCATTCAAGTATTATAATGTCCCATCTATTTTTTTTGTTGATAGATAATAATGTTGTCTGGAAAAAAAAGATACTCGTATGCAAGTCGTTTTTTTTGTACACGAAAAAAAGAAGAAGAATGATTACAGTGAAATCACGACTGGTGATGGTGACTGTGTGTGCTCAAAAAAAGTCATGATGATCACCATCGCCACAGCAGCGTCAGGATGATGTGTGTGCAAAAATAATGGGACAAGATCTTCTTCTTCTTCCCTGCCTATATCCTTATAGAAGTAGTTGTGTCCATAAATATATATACATCTCATATGTTTTTTTTGTTTCACAATAATGCTCACTCACTCACTCACACAGCCATTAATATTTTTTTTGTAAAGCTTTCTTTTGAAAATGTTAAGTGAGTGTGCACAAGAATTGTATGCAAATCAGTACAAGACTCCTCCATCGAGTTTTTTAGAAGGTGTAATAATGTCCAGTCAAACTTTAAAAAAATATATTACACTCTTCTTCTTTTCTTGTTGTGAGCATAATATATCTGTGATGTGGATAAGAAAAACAGCACCGCTGTGTTCTTTTTTCTTTTTTTTGTTTATCTCTACGTTTCCCTCGTGCTGGGTACATTACACTTTTCACTCCTTATTATTTATCATTACCATTATATCCTTATCATTATTTTGAGCTGACCAGAGAATTCTTGTCTGTCTTTATTTCACGGATCAGTAGAGAGAAAATACATATTATGCAAAAATGGGAAAAATATATATAAAAATCTATGCACACACACAATAGCTTATCAGGGATGGCCAAAATTGACTGGTGTATTTACAAGTTTTTGAGAGGATTGCCAATGTGAGAAAATCTTTCGGCATTTTATTTTACAAGAAAAAATCGTAATGGCTCAAGGGAGAATGTGTGTATGTGTGCAATATTGAGATTGATGGATGGTTTGAATAAAATTGTACATGTAACCGGCTGACCCGCTGCTGCACCCGCACCCAATTCTCCTTATCTTAAAAAACGAAGAAAAGAACGTACATTTATGTAACCCTTCTTCTTTTAGGTTCGTTCACGGAATGATAATAAAT
This sequence comes from Troglopedetes dispersus, assembly GCA_027744215.1. NCBI lineage: Eukaryota > Metazoa > Arthropoda > Collembola > Entomobryomorpha > Paronellidae > Troglopedetes > Troglopedetes dispersus. The sequence goes on from JAHZNF010001926.1 coordinate 47,146, forward strand.
GTTGAAAAAAAGGGACTTGAGCGAGCTTGTCGTGGGATTTTTTGAGTGCTTTTTTGCCTGATATTCACACTTAAAGGTATATTATCATCACAGTCATTTTCGTCCTCACTCAATAACTGTTATTAACTCGGACCTTTTCTCGGCTGAAGAGGTAAGGTGCCACAAAAAATATGATTTTCTCAGGTTTGTGCAATGAATTCATGTAGCATGTAAATTTTTTTTCTGGGAAAAAGATAAGGGTTAAGTGGTGATGTGTGTGTGGAGCAGGGATATTGAACACAATATTTACACACACGTTGGGTAATATGATTTTGATAAAAATAATTGCTCATGTTCGATAACTGATTATCCAAAAAATGATCTCCAATAAGAAAACTCACAGAAACAAAAATTATAATTTTATTCTCTTGCTTGTGTCCGGGTAAGGACAAGTTATATTTCTGGAGCGAAAGGAAGGGCAAGACGGATAACACTCCAATAAGAAAACTCACAGAAACAAAAATTATAATTTTATTCTCTTGCTTGTGTCCGGGTAAGGACAAGTTATATTTCTGGAGCGAAAAGGAAGGGCAATAAGACGGATAACCCTGGAAGCACCACACAGGAAAACAAAGACCATTATTGTGGTCTCTTGGTTTTTCTTGGTCCTTTTTGGATGCGCAAGACACGTGTAAAGGAAGTCGCTAGGATTTTGTGGAAGAAAACTCGTGTGTGCGGCTTTAAGTATGCAACTCACCTCATCCCCTTTCTTGTTTGTAAAATCTACCCAAAAACCAAGCTTGCATATTATGTACTCACTTGCAAGGTTATCTTCGCGGTTTTTATCATCAAGTCGCATATTCTTGGAAAATATCCGGGAGCGTAAAATATATAAACTCCGGGACCAACAAAAAAAACCCACTAAAACTTACAAAGCACCGCCGCATTTTCCTTTTTTCGGAGGAGAGGAAAGTCGATTTACATTTTGCAACCAAAAAATCTCCTTATCCACTCCTCTCCTTTATTTCTCAGATATTTTTTTTGTGGTGGACCGGAAAAAAACTAACGATCCAGAACATTTAAAAAAAATAAAAGGAAAAGGATATCTTCTCCCTTCTCCTCCCCCCGAAAAAAAAACTTGGGATTATGGAAAAGGTCAGATTTTTATTGTCTCCAAATAAAAATCTTTTTTTCTTTCTTCAAGATTTTTCTCCCCCCAAAAAAAAGCTCATCTGCTCCTCCATCCACAAGTAAATAAAAATGTTTGAAAAAAGTGATCACGTATAATAATTCCCTCCATATATTTTTATACTGAGCCGCGGCTCTAAAAAAAAGTTTTTTTTCAGCTTTCGCATCTCAGAGGACAAGCTAAATGAAGCATGGGACTAACGGAAAAAAAGGGGAACCACTACTATCCAGTGTGCACTATTTTTCAGCATCACTATTTATCGGCAACATGATCCCCGCGCACAAAAAAAGTCTTTTCCTTCAAGTCAAGATGCATTTCTCTTTTATTATATTTTTATATACCCAAAACAATATTATGTTACCTCCTCTTCATAGATATGTTACTGTGGTGGTGGTGGAGGACAAGGTTGGTTGGTAACGAGGTGGGTCGATATAACACATGTCATATGTCATGTCAAACTAGAGCGAGATTCCATGCATGGATACGCTCTTTTCTCTCCTCACAGCTGCAATGAAAAAAAACAAGCCTCTTGTGTTTTCTTGGTCCACTGGCTAGAAAAAGAGTCTCCCTTTTCTTCATTCTCTTCTTCTTCTTCACAGAAGAAAATCGGTCCGGTCCGGTACCAGCAAAACTCACTCTCTTTTGTTGTTGGAAAAGCAAAAAGGAAAAAAAGAGTGAGCCACTCACTACGACTGAGCCGAGCTCCAAGATTTTTTTTTTCTTCCTTGTGTGTAGACTCCCGTGAGTGATGTGAATACAGAATGGCCACGCCAATCTTCACTTCACTTGGGACACACCAAACTTTTTAAGATGATGGTGGCAAAAAAAAATCTTTTTTTGGAGGCAGTTTGCATGCAGTCAAGGAGTGAGCCAATAATGTCTCTGCTGTCTAGAGTAAAGCATCTTGTTTTCTGCTTCTTTTCTCTACTTTCTGATCATCCATCCTTCTTTTTTTTCCTGGGCCAAGAAGTCAATGAATCACAAATTTTTTTGGAGGTGATGTGATGATGATCGTGCCTTATTTTTTATGACACAAAAATAAAACATCCTTCTTCTTTCCTATTTTTTTTTATTTATTCAATGGACACACTTTCTTGGTTCGTTGAGCCTTATATTTTTTTTGGAAGGATCCATCCAGTGGAAAAAAGGATGCAGAGGATGCATCCTGCATACGTATATCCCACGTACCTTTTGATCTGACTCCAGAGACGAGAAAACCAATCACCTTAATATGAAATCTCGAAGGAAGAGGAAATGAGAGAGGGGCTCTTGTTGCCAAAAAAATAAAATGTATACTCCACACGTTTCTCCCGATCCATAAAAAAATTGTCTTGTGTGTGTGTTTTTTTTTCGATAACCAGTGATGTCTCAACTTTCAGGTTTCACAAGATAAGAATATATATATTTTTTTCCAAAAAAGTATAAAAAAAAGTTGACCCGAGAGTTTTCCGAAAAATAAACTTGTTCGGGAAAAGAAGCGCAGGAGATCTGCTGCTTTTGTTCCCACGAAATTATTTTAATGGGACGTTATCAAGCTCCTCAAAGAAAAAACAATGTGCACACACACATAACCTCGATGTTAGATGGAAAGAATATCCATCTTATCCGTTTTGTTTCTCGAAAGAAAGAAAAAAAACACTGGTGTGTGTAATCGTTAGCGATGAGTGAGTGGAGCAAGCAGCCCACCCTTTTGATTACACAGAGGCTTTTAGGAAAAGAAGTCATTTTTCCCAGCCGCCTTCTTCTTTCTTCACAGATGAATAATGAGAACATCCATTTCACAAGCGTGTTAATCCTCCCGTTTTTCTCCTCTCCTCGCCTCAAAAAAATTATTATGCTTGTCGTACTTACACTACTCACATCTTTCCCTTTTGGAAATCTGAGATGATCACTCTTATACATATTTCATTTGGAGAAACAAGATAAGACATTTATAAGCCGGATTTTTAAATACTTGTTCGCTCATCCCCATCATCCAACATTTTTTATGATGGGCTGACTTTAAAAATACAAGTATTAGTTTTCAGAATGATTTCTGAGGAGGAAGGAATACACAAGTAAACATTTTTCCATTCCGAGTGTCACTCCAGCTCATTAAAAAAACCGAGGAGAAAAACGTGCACAAACTTGGGAATTCGCTCCAGAAGAGAAGAGAAGCAGAATTATTGCTCGCTTCACCACTCTTTCATGTGTGTGTGTGGATACACATATATTCCATCTTATCTTAACTTTACTTCGGAGCTGCGGCTCACTATACACCTCACCTTTTTCTAATTTCATAAAAAGCAGCAGCAGTAAAAAATAACAATAACGAATAAAAACGGAAAGGCAACGACACAGAGAGGCAATGGGTCAAAATTATTAACAGAGCAGTTATACTAGAGCCAGAAGGAAAAAAAAAACTTTTAATCTCCTCAGTCAGTCCTTTCCTCCTCGTGTTTGCAATGGCTTCACCTCCCTTTTATTATTATTATGGAGACTCTGTCGTATTTTCCGAGAATATATCCCTTAAAAGATTTAACATGATCGTCGTCGTCCTTTCTGTTATTATTTTAGATTCATCTTTGCTCCATGTTCCGTTGTTCCTGCTCCGTCCAGATTTTTTTTTAGTTTTGAGTGTAATAATAACCAGAGTCGGTCTTTTTTTGGAGAGAACGTGTTAAGATGATGGTGCGGTGGAAGGAAGGTGGTGGTAGTGAAGATTATATATTTTTGGCGGTGGTGGTTAAACTTGACTTTATTTTAAGATTTTTGGAGATTGGTGCTAAAAGTTAAGTAGTCATGTAGCTGCACTAAAATCCTATTTTCAGTCCTCCCACTTTTTTTTAATGGAGCACCACCACCACCAAAAATAGTGATTTCATTTTGCATGGCAGAGATGCTCAAGTAAACTATACGCAAGAACAGAGAAGATATATATTAATGGAGGTGAACGAGCCGCACAGAATATTTAAAAAGCCTTTTCCTGTATTTTCTTCAAGAACGTGTTTCCTTTGGTGTGACTTTTGAATTATGAAGGAAACAATTGTGTGTCATGAGACTATTTAACTTGAACACTGCTGGCTCCCAGTTTTCACAACAAACAAAACAAAACAATAGCTCAAATGTGCACACACACACATTCTCTTAAACCGGGAGAAAATGGGCCGTTAAAATGCATCAAATGGTGCAAAAGCAATAGCCAACAATTCATATATTTTTTTTTGGTTTATTTCCCATTTCATTGCAACGTCACGACGATTAGTTTCTCCTTTTTCTTTATATATTTCTCTTCCATGCAAATTCCCATAAATATTAGGCCAACTCGTCGTCGGCCAAACTGCATCTAAGAAGGGAACGTTTCGGCGGGACGTGAAGAGGAAAATTTTGTTTCCAAAACGGTTTCCCTTCTGACAAGTCATTTTGTCTTATTGCCACTATAAAGATTGTATGCATGGATGATGATGATGATGACATGCTCATAAAAAAGTGGAGGCAAGCAAGGCAAGGTGCCTACAACTTAACTTAACTTAACTCTTTTTTTTTCAGGATTTACCCAGCATAGCTGTGTGTGCATATAATAATAATGCTGTTTCTCATTTTCAACGATAATTATTATTATGGCTCTTGGCACAAAAAAAATCTCTCTGACCGGGCTGGCTGCTACTTTCTGCATTTACTGGCGCACGAAAAAGCCTTATCATGATTATGGCTTCACTACTCTCTCTCTCTCTTTTCCCAGGTTTGATGATGGAACTTTGAAGGTGGAGACTTCTCTCGGAAAAGCGAAATAAAATGGATCGTCGTCACACTTGAAAATTTTCCAGCTCCATACAATTTTAAGAATGAAGGACTCATAACTTATCTGAAGTGGAGGTGGAAATAGCTGCACCATTAGTAAGCCATACTCTCTCAAAAAATTATGGGAAAGTTTTTGGCTCCCTGAAAAAAAATTGCTCACAATAATTCTGGAAGTGTGGACACAATCTGAACTAGTAAATCATGTCATTAAATTGTGCTCAACATACAAGTGTGTGTGTACAAATTGAGACGGGAAAGAGGAGAACCAGTAGCAGCGAGCTTAACAAATTTTTTTTCTGTGGTTTTTTCCTCTTCTGCCTTTTTTATCACTCGAATAAAAACAATGAGGAATGGGGAATAAATGAATGAGTGGCTCGTATTCTGAACTCAATATACATAATTCCCTCTCGTCGCTCCGCTCTTGTTCTTCTCTTCTCTTCTGTGTGGACACAGAAAAAAATAGCAGAGAGCAGCCATCAGCTCCATTTTTGAGGAAAAGTGGAAAAAAATTCTGGGATTTTCTCTGAGCTGAGCAGAGACCAGACAAAAGATCGGAGATAACATGGTGGTTTTGATAGCTGGGACGATCTTCTTTTTTTTTCGGGAGAAAATTTTTTCCTTCCAAAACTCGTGCATTAGTAAAAGGCAATATACTCCTCTCTCCCGCGTTCATTTTCATCCCATTCAACTTTCACTACTTTCGCATTTTTACACGGGAAGATGTGCGTCTACCCGAAAACTGATGCTCACTTCTATTTTTTTGGAGCAAAAATGAGGTGATACCTCTTCTTTTCACTTGGATTCATAACATTACTACGTAATGCTTCCTCCTCATCCCTGTGTCCACCACCAACCATGCTCCACCAAAAAAAAATTTTCTTTTTGGAAAAATAAGGCAGGGAAGGAGGCTGGCTGACAGCTTCTTTTTTTACCTTCTTCTGAGCCAAAAAATAGAATCGAAATGAAGGAATGAATGAGTGAGACGAGCTTAAGAAGGAGGAAAGATATCAGCAGACACTTAAATTTTTTCCCTTTCTCTTCTTCTTCTTCTTCTTCAACTGGTTACATTATACATTAGACTCTGAGTTTTTTTTCTTGGTTTTTTTTGTGGTTGAATGAAGGTGGTCCAGACCAGGTTTGGCTACTGTGCTGCTGTGCTCCACACCGCCTCTTACTCACTCACTCACGTTCATCCATTACTCCTCGCTGCCGCCACCACTCTTAAAGTCGTTCCACTTTTTTTTCTGGACCAACACTTTTCACCTAAGTTTATGATGGTCATTTTCATGCTCCTTTCCGTTCCAAAACATTTTTTCCTTCGATAGTGGAACAGTGTGTCTATATATATATATATGGACACAGGAAAAAGAAGAAAGTGTGAGAAGAGGTAATGTGTGCATTTTTTCCTTCTTTTTCCCGTGTATTTTTTATGTCGGGTTATCAGAGTTTTTTGGGGGATAATAAAACGCAGCAAAAATACACATCCTAAAGGTCGATAATTTTCTCCTTTCCTTTTTTTAGTATCAAATTATAAAGTTTTTTTTGAGGTTGTGTGTGTTTGAGTGTGTGCACAAGTTTATCCTTTTGACTTCCCTTTTTTTTCTTAAGTGAAGATCAACATGCAAAGTGGTGTGTGTGTGCGCGCAAAAAAGGGAGGTATTACGTGCACAAATTTTTTTGAGGTCATTTTCATCCAGAGAAAATTTGCTCCCAGGAAAGAAAAAAAGGAGCAACCATAATCTGTAGGTATTCATCCTCAACTTTGTGTGAGTCAGTTCATCGATCTCCATTTCGTAACTCAGACATGTCTTTGCCTCCTTTTCCCTTCATCTTCTTCTTCTCTGGAAAAAAATAGTGGTGCTCCGTCGTCCTCCTCCGGGCTCGTGAATATTTTATGGGATGACGGGCTCCTAATGTTTATACACGAGTTCTATGCAGTACTTTCTTTCCCTTTTTATGCCAATGGCTTCAGCAGCATAGTAGAAACAAACTGTGTCCGTGATGCTAATATTTTTTTTACATGGAATGGGAAACTTTATGACTATTTTTTTGTTGAGTGTCCCTTATTTTGTTGTGACTGACTTCGTGTGTCCAAAAAAAACGAGAGAGATCACAGGATATACATACCTGAATATATTTTTTATGATTACTTGCTCTTCACACGGACGAGTGGAGTTCATGTGTGCAGAAAAAAATGGAGGCATGAAAAAACTGTGTGTGTGACTGTGTGCATTTGTTATTCCTCTCGCTTTATTTTTCTGCCCAACTGACCACCACGCACGGCTCTCTCTGGATTGGATGGATGGAGGCACACACACACACAATACTACTCCTCGAAACAAAAAAAACATAACGCGTTTTTTGTTGGCACTTAAACAAAAAGAATGAAAGTTCGAGATTCAAATGTGAAATGAACTCTAGTTTGAAAAAAACAGAGGACATGTCTGTGAAAATATAAAAAAAGGAATGACCAAAAATAGCGATGAAAAGTCAAGATTATCTGACGTTCCCTCTGTTACTCATATTTTTTTTTGAGTGTTTGCCAGCACCGAAGAGTAGGGAAGTGTTGTCTTGTATATTTTTTGTGGAGCTGCAAGGGCACGCACTACGCACACAACACACATATTACATTTTTTGTCCGTGGAGACATGGAGAGGGCATATCACGTTGGTTGTTGGTGGACACAAAAAAAACACTTAACCCTTCGAGTGACCCATGTGTGTAGGTGAACACAAAATATGAGAATCCTCTACTATGCTCAGCTTATTGAGCTGCATCACTATTCCGTTGCATCATTGCTTTTTCTAGTCATTTTTCCTTTCTCGCTTATCATCGTCCCAAGACAAAACCATATTTGTGAGAAAAAAATATGATTATCATCTTGAGAATCCGTGTGAGAGGTTGACATAAGGAGGAATTGGAAAAAATGAGCCGGCAGGACATCATCAAGGTTTCCTGGTGTGTTTATTTGGATGCACACAATGTTACAACAAGGGTTGGGCTTTTTCTTTTTCTTCCATAATATCCATTCTACTATCTCCTTTTATTATTAAAAAATATATTATAGGATCATAGAGTAAACAAAAAAATATATTACGCCCTGTAGCTCCAAAACCATAATCATTTGACTCACTGCTGCGAACTAAATGTGATGTTGTTAAAAGTGAAGTGCGCATAAAAATGTAGCAATGTGATTAACATGACAAAAAATATGACTCGGGGATTATCATTCTTCTTTATTTTTTTTACCTCCTCCTCCTCCAAAAAACACATTTCTAAACAAAGAGAACAAGAGAGAAGGTAAAAAAAGGAAAATACCTTTGTGTCGCTTATCAATACAAGGATAAGCTGATGTGGCCTTTTAGTTAACTGCTGAGGGACAAAACACTTGTAAATTAAGGACCACAAATAATTAAATTATGCAAAAAAAAGGGAGGCACACCAATGATGATGCACTTTACTTGGAAAAGAAATGTATTTATGGAGGTGGGCACACAAAGCAGTATTATGCATTCAACAAATTTCTCCATTTTTCCCTCCGAAAAAAAATTTGCAATGTAGCCATCTTTTATTCATAAGAATGACTTCACATTATTTAATTGCCACATCTCATCCGTACCCATTTTCCTTTCTCTCTCTCTTTTTTATGATGGTTTCATAACACGACGCATATTGTTTTCTTCGCATCTTCTCTTCCTTCTTCTTCCTCACTTCCCGTCAATCTTTTTTCTTTCCTTTTTCTTTTTTCTCCAAAAGAAAAATACACGCCAGCAAATTACCCAAGAACTTATCATTTTCTTTTCCGAGAAAAAAGGAACAAAAAAGGGAGCACATTTGAAATGGCTCATTTACATATTGCTCCTCCGCTTTTCTTTCTCTCCAGTTCAAACAAGAAAAGAAGGAAGGAAAAAAATCCAGGCGGGGATAGGAGAGATCACGGATCTGTCTGTTACGCAAGAAAAAGAGAAAAAAAGAGGTCCACCAAACCTTTTCTTTTTGCGTAACAACCTCATTTTTTTCGTGGAGGTATATGGACCGTAAAAAAAGAGCGAGTCTGATTTCTTTTCTGCAATTTAAAAAAATTTTCAACGAGCGGCGCGGATGGCCGGGCACCACCAGCATCCAGGCAACTATTACAATTTTTTCTATTACATTCATTTCTCATGTTATGTGTGTACACACACCGCACACATTGCGTACACAAAAAAAAGATATTATCCTCTTTTATTTTTTTCTCCAGGAAAGATTGTATTCTGTCAGGAGGAGTTAAAACATGCTTTTTCCATTCTCTCTCTCCAACTTACTCTCCAGATTTATCAAATAAAGTCACTCTCGAGAGAAAGAAAAGAAAGAAATGGAAAATGGAGACGAGAGGAGAAGAGCCCGTAAAATTATGTAATATTCCTTGTCGGCTGGTGTGAAGTTAAGGTATTTTCCAAAAGATTTCAGAGACCCGCGTGCATCCAAAAAATATGTCTCCCTTTTTTCTTCTTCCTTATCTTCGTGTGTGTGCATTTAATTACATTGGAAAAAGGGTGTATCTATCCATCTATATCTTTTTTTTGCGCCACACATGTTTCTGGATTGTTTAACAGGGAAAAGTGAGGCAACGCTGAAAGAGAACCCAACTGCAGGAACTGACTGAGAAAATTGTGCAAGAAAGAAAGAGAGAGAGTGTGTGTCTCTCTCTCTTCTTCTCTCTTTTTGCAAAAAAAAATAATGTGGAACAGGAAATGACACAAAAGGCGCACATATATAAATAAATACACACACACAGAGGAAAAAAAAGATATTCCTGACTTTGAGTTCTGGTTGCTCCAGAAAATTTTTTTTGTTAGCTTGTGTGGAGCTTACTTATCCTCTACCTCCTCCTTCTCCATCTCTGTGGTCCTAAATTTTCATCCTCCCTTTTTTTATATTCCTGCTCCACCAAACACACAAAAAACACAACACTGCTGACTTACTTCCTTTCCCATTTTCCTCTTTCTTCTCAACTGTGTCAAATGTTATCTTTGGTGGAGATGTGCAAGTATTTTTTTCTAAAAAAAAGAGGGCCGAATAGATAAATTTTCACGGAGATATTTCCCTTTGTGTGTGTTTTTTATTCTTCTGTGTGTGTATATATGTGTGTGCATTATTCTCTTCTTTATTTTCCTTGCGAGTTGTGACTACTGTGAACAGAGAGAAAAAAATAACCAGGGCAGTGTATATGTTATCCAGTGTCTCATGGGCTGAGACTAATGTTTCGCATGTGATTACTGCACTTTCCTATTTTATATTATTTTTTCGGGATAATGGTGTACCCGTAATTGTAATAAGGTTCCATTCCTGCCATCATATATAACCTCAAATAAAAAAAGAGAAGATACAATATTTTTGTGCACACACGTTCCTCGCTATACTAGCCTTCTTGTGTGCACTGTATTTAGTGCTTTCTCTCCAGGAATAAAAAAAAAACTTTTCACTTCGTTTCCTCCACTACTACTCTGCCCTGTTTTTTTATGGAGCAGCAGTCCTCTTCCTTCTAAACGGAAAACTATCTTTCTTTTTCTATCTTCTTCCTCGAAAATAATACAAGAATATATTTTTTTGCTCCAAAAATATATCCTCCATACGTGATTCGGAGGAATAGCATTGTTAAGCGTAAACAATAAAATATTGTGTGCAGCCTTCTAATTCTTGTGTAGCGTGAGAGTTTCTGGAATAAATGAGACATTTTCCTGGTTCCTATAAAAAAAAGTCTTTTTATCAGCTCCACCATGTATTTACGTACACCAATCCTTCCTTTTAGTATTACTGATACTACTGTGCTCACACAGAAAAAAAGCTAAATCTTATAAATCCAGCGAACAAAGCAATTATTCTAATTCATGACCATCGGCATTCCACGCATTTTCCCGGGCTCCCTAAATAGGCATAAAAATAGAGAAGGGAGCATCCAGAAAAAAGGAACAAAAAAATTACTTCTCCATTTCCACGTTTATACTTAACATTAGTATAGTAGCGAGCACCATTCTTTTTTTTGTCTTCTTCCTCAACTTACAAAGCTATCAGGCCTTTTCATCCTTCTTTTTTGTTGCAAGAGTCCAGAGAAGAGAAGACTATGCGGAAAGAATAAAGTAGAAAATGAGGGAAATTAATGAGGATCACATCACACATTTTCTCTCTCTCTCTCCACTTTTTTTTTCTTTGCTCACTCTCCTGCATACAGACACACACACATTTAATTCCTCTTTTTTCTGCTCCAAAAAAACGGTTGATGATGAGACTGGAGGGACTTCTCTCTCATGCTAGATATCACATAAAAGTAAGGACGAGAAGAAAATCTCTGATTCTTTCCTTCAGTGTGTGAGTGCGTGTGTCTCTTTTTTTGTTCTAGGCTTATCATTTATAGTGATAATGTTATAGTTATAATGATGATGATATATAATACCATTCTTTGTGTTATTGAGTTTAGCCTTGGCATAGAAGAGAGAAAAGGGAAGGACAAGGTATTTCATAATAACTACTAGAAAATGTGGTAATCTTCTTATCAGAGAAGAGAACAGATGAAAAGGTTAGGAAGGAATAAAAAAGAGAAATGAGACATTACCTGAAGATTTTGAATGAGTTGTTGACAAGTGATTGGTGGGACTTCCGAGCCGACGGTGACGACAAGATCTTCATAGCCTCCGAACTGGTTGATGCGTAACCCATCGACCCCGGTCGTCGTCGTGGTGAGCAATGCAACTGACAAGAATGTGAAGAGAAGACCAGTCCTCTTCTGAAATGATGATGATGGGAAAATGGATGACGATGATGACCACGAGCCCGTACGTGTCCTTCTTATCCTCCTCGCGTTTCCCATGAGGTCACCGGCCTCTTTTTCTTGTGTGCACAGAAGAGGTGGAACACCTTCAGTCTCTCGTTCCGGTGTGCTCAGGTCGCTCGGGCAATTATTCATGGTGATCATGACTGATTGAGGTTGTTCTTCTTCTGGTTGTGACCAAGTGGCTTCAGAGTCTTCAAAGAAGGAGCAGCTCAGCGCAGTCAGTCTTCTCATTGTGTGCATTTCAGCCACTACTTCTTTCCCTTCTTCTTCTTCTTCTCTGCGCAAATTATTAGACTGGCGACGAGAGGAGCAGCGCCGGTGATAGCGGAGGTAGCTCCAGCTACTACTACTACTCGAATTAGGTGGAGAGGGTCGCTGGATTTCCAGGGAATCCATTATTCTTCTCGCGGAAGAAAGATAAATATCCTCGAAATCTATTTTAGTCTTGCTACACTTATCCACACACAAAATCCTAGGCAGAAAACTGTTTTTTTTGGGTTTGGTGAACAAACCACACACACTCACGAAAAAAATATATATAGATAGATTCCACGCAAGGAAGTTAGTTTACTTCCTTTCGATAAGTTTTTAGATAAGCGAAAAAAAAATATATAAGAGTCACCACAACTTGACTCAAACTCAGTCGAGACAAAATCCTCGTCGTAATTTATGAATGCGAAGTAGTAGATCACTCTTGCGGTTTAGCCACTTTTTTTTCCAGTCAACTTCCTCCGCAGAAGAGTTCCGTTCGAAATCTGGGAGGGAGGGAACTTTTTCACTTTTCACCATTAATTAAACACGGCTATCTTCTGTCTTTAATTAAATACTCGCTCAAATAAGGAATCTAGGTTGGTGGGCTTCTCTCGGAAAAACACGGAATGTGTAACGGTTTGAATTTTTGTCCATGTAAAACTGGATCGATGTCGCAAGCAATAATGATTCACATCTTCTTCTGGAATTTTTTTTGTTCTGGTTGGAGATAAGCGGTAGTGCAAGCCCACTTCAACAACGGGTTTGTCTTATCTGAAAAAATAACGAACAAAAAAAAGAGAGAATATAAAATACATATTTATCATATGATATGTCTCATGACAGATTACACCTTTTTGAAGAAGATGGTGCAAACGTGCGGACACATAATTAGCAAATATTATATTCGTTTTTCACGCTCTTATCGTTGTTATCAGCCATTGTTGCCTATAACCTGTGACAGCTACACACTCATATAGTAACTGTATAGTTTATCACGAGTGAGTGAGTAAACCGAAAAAAAACTCGAAAGATACTTTAAATATCTTTCTTTCTTTTTTTAGAGCAAAAACTGCCTCCTTTGAAAAAAATGGTACAATAATGATAAGTTTCCAGGAACTGACTTAATATGATGGAAGCAGTTCACGAAAATATATACTGTAATCCTTTCTGAAAAGAAGACCCATCCACGCTGCTCCACCTCGCATTTTTTTGCACACAACGAAAAAAAAAATTATGCGTAAAAAAAAGAACAGCAAACACGAAGTAACCTATCGTAGTATGCTCCACCACTACTGTGAAGAGACGAGCTCCATCCACGGTTTTGGTGTTCCGAGAAAATGGGAAAAGAGCACTTAAAAAATCAGAACGCTCTCTGCTCTCAACTTGAGCACTTGCGAATAGGTATACACAAAAAGGGAACGGAGCAGCATAATCGCATCACCAAGTCTCTCCTCTTCTCTATTTTTTTCTGGTTCAAAATTATACACCTATTTTTTTGGAATGTTCCAGAGTGGTTGGTTGCTTTTTTTTAGTGTGACTCGTGTGTGAATGTGACACTTGCCTCCGTTTGCTTCTTCTTCTATGCTGCTGACGATGACAGTGGGAAATAGCAAAAGTTCTGTTTTCTTTTTTTTTTGTGTCCTCTCCTCTTGGGAGGAAGTAGTCTGGAAGGAGCGATATCACTTGCAGAGAAAATAGAGAGAAAAAAAGGAGCGCTTCTGCTTCTCGCTTATTCCCTTTTTGGAGCGCTTCCCTATTGTCAAATCAAATTAGAATATGCTCCGCTACGCTACAAGCTTACCTTACTTGTATTTTTTTCGATCATGATTCTATTAACCTTATCAGACCGCTTACTATATTTTTTTGTATAATAATGGGATCCCATATTTTAGATGAAGTCCTTTTAGGTATGTTATAATTTACAAAAATAAAATATTCAAAAAACAGATAAGCACTTAATATCGAACTTTATTTTTTTGCTTATCAACCGGAGTGAATGAAGCCAATAATGACTCATATAATAACATGCATAGTATTATGCAAGAGTAAAAAATGTCAAACGGAGCAGCACAGGAATTTAAATTATTTTGCTGATAAGCATATAGTACCACTACGATGAACTTTTGCACACGGTGTTCATTTTGCTGAAAAGTTATTTTTTGCATGAGCTGCTATTTATGATGCTGAAAATTATGAGCAGTTTATGAGACTCAAAAGAACGAGTCAACCTGTGTCTTTTTAATTGTCGTCATGCTCAATTATCACGAAGATAATAAAAAAATATGTTTTTTGCTGCAATGTGATCACCTGTTTAATAGTTTTTCTAGTAGAGACGTAATCATAATAATAATGTGACTAACGATTATACAATTTTTTTAGACATTCTTTTGCAACAAGATTTGTTGATACTTTTTGCTTGTTGGCCTGCTCCACCGCTGAACAAGAGTTTAATACATGGAATAACCTTCAAAAAAATGTGTGCAGAACATGAGATCATCATCATCATCACAGTACATATCATATCCATTCAAAGTTTGTTACATTGAATGATTTCCAACTGAGTGAGTTTTACACTTGCGAACGTGATTAAAAAGAGGTCTCTTTAACATTCACAGATTAAAAAAAGGTAGAGAGTCATCCTGCCTTGCAACAAAAGCTTGCTGCTGACAAGCTCTCAAGTTCAAACTTTTTTCAAAAATCGTCCCTGACTGAACCATGGACTCTCTTCTGCGAGAGGATGATTTGATAAGAAAAAAGTGATAGTGCAATAAATAAATCTTTCTTTGTCATTCCCATCATTAATCCTTCAGCTACACAAGTACACGTCACAATAAGCCACGAGTTGATAATCTTCAGCTTGCTTAACAATGGTTGAGTCCTTGTGCATATATGACAAGTGCACAGGAGACTTATCTTTTCTTGTTGTCCTTCATAGAACAAGAATGGCGGGAATAAAAAAGATGCAAAAATTAGCATTTATATTACTGTCTCTTTTAAAATAAAAAATATCAACTATTTCCGTTCCGCCTATTCTATTTAACTTAACATTTGGAAACGGAAATGGGATATCGGAGTAGATGACTTCTTGCTTTCCGCTTCCAGTTTTGTCTCTTTCCTTCAGTTCCTTCCTTTTTTTCCCATTTTCGGAACAAAATTTTAAATGAAAAAGGTCTCTTTTACCAAGAGACCCAGACTTTTTTTTAAGTGCTCCGCCGATCTGCTGGGAATTAGAGAGACAAGAGGTCCAGAAATAGAAATTGAACTTTTAACTTTTTTTCAGCTTGTGTTTGTCTCTGAGTGTGACCACTCGACTAGGAAGGAGAAGTAAGATTAGGAGAGATATGATCGCAGAAAATATGATTTGCATTTTGCGAAAAGTTATGATTATTAAAACGGACTTAAAATAGGAGCGCTTGTCTTTGAAAAAATAATACTCTTGAGCTTAAAAGGAAGCAGGAAAAAAGGTTAGTTGACTGAGAAGCATTGGAGCACTGTGGCCACTTTTCTTTTTCTCTATTTTGTGGTGGTCATATTGCTCAAAAACATCCACGCACAACAGGAGCGGAACAACGGAAGAGTGAGAAACACACAATTACCAGCATGCAACATATTAATGGAGCAGGGTCTCCGCGCACTATTTCATTTTTGTTTGGTTTTAGCGGGCAAGCGAGTGAACCGACCATAAATCAAGGTGGAAAAACTGCAGTAAAGCTTAAAACCAGAAAGACATTTCTCAACAACACACAAACCAGCCCTCGTTTGCTTGCTCCTGCACATTTTTAATCGTCTCCTGGATAAGGCTGGAGCTAGTTGCGTTGCAGCAGCAAAGAACAAGAAATAAGACCTTCCATATTTTTTTTTGGAGAAAATTGTTATAGTGCCTGGTTGGAATGGAAGTGAAAGGTTGTAACCTTAACCACCTCCCATTTTTCATCAAATATGCATAATATTCCAATTAAAACGGGAGATATTATTATGGCCACTTTTTTTCGCCTGCGATAACGCCACATTGCAGAGGATTTTCCGTTGGAATGTTATAACTACTATGTTTAGAGTGAGCAAGAGTGGCATACCATACCTCACTACTACTTCCCAGAAAAAAAATAAAAATATGCGCTTCCGCTTGCCGTCTTTTTTTCCGCTCTTTTCTCACTTTTTGAAGTGAGCACACAACAGCGCTTATTATTATCTCATCAAAACACAATCGAAACGATTATCGAGGAAGTGGAGAAGGAAGTGCTTATGCTCACCATTTTGCAAATGTAAAACTAGAGTCGCTCTTCTACAAAACGTTTCAAATGAAACAAAAATTCCTTTTAAAAAATTTTATGTGACCAAAAAAATTTACATATTGAAACAAGACAATATTTATAAAAACAATGGGACAAGCTTTGTAGGTATTTAACATACCTAATATTTATTGAGGGAAAGCTATTTTTTAAGAAAAAAAATCCCTCGTTATTACTTACACAATAATATTCTTCTATGCTCACTGATTTGAGTGCCTAATTAAGTGCAAGTTTGGTTTTCATGACCCGTGAGAACATTTTCGATCTGGGGTTGTATAAAAAAAAGCATCCTTCCTTTCTGACGAGGTTTCCTTCCCTCCTCCTACCATTGTTCAAAGTATGAGAAGTGTACAGTGAACTCTGGGCCATGTATGTTATATATGTACATACACGTACAATTTTATATGTGTGTGCACATAATAAAATTTCCACCTACAACTGCATTCTTGCTCAGCATTATATGTACCTCTCTCTACAATTCTGTTGTGTGGCAAAAAAATAAATTCATATTTTTCCTTTATGCAACATGTATAAAACAAAAAAAAATATTATGAACAGTTTATTCCGAGACACTCTCGTCTATGCTTTTATATATTCTTATCTGTGAAACTGATCTCTTCTCTTCTCTTGTCTTCAATTGTGTGGATGTTATCCTTTATGAAAAAAATATTTCATTCAGCCATTTATTTCCACTAGCTTCCAATATTACATTGAATAAAAAAATATTGTTTCTACTGGTATGTGTCTATAAGAGTATATTCACCTTATACAAATGCAGCTTATTGTTGTTGTAGTCTGTGCATCATCCTCATCATATGATATCTAAATTCATATTTATGTACATGCATACAACATGTATATGTACACATAATGATAATCATCGTCATCATGGTTCATGTGAATGCTTTTTGATAACTTCCTGCCGTCTTCATTCCACATGAGATTTTTTTTTACTTATTGCCGCTTCTCAAGTGAGAGAAGAAAATATGTGGAGCTGCCGCTCGAGGGCTAATCAAAATTCTGCCAGAGTTTTACACAAACTTTGATAAGTCAAGAATTACAGAAGAGTATATATATTTTGCCTTTGAAATGTGTTTTCTGAAAAGAAGAAACTTGCCCGGTTTAAATGGAGCTATGGATTGTTGTTGAGAGCGAGAGGTATTTTATTTTTGCTCCCTCAATTGTTTCCGTTTTGAGAAAAATGAGTCAGACTTACATATCTTTTTTTATCCGCAGCGGATATGAGACACAAGGAGAGGATATGGAGGCACGGGGCATGACTCGCTTAAATATTTTTTTTTGCACCAGAGAACAACTCAGATGATGATTTGAGCGGATATAGATTAGGCTGATAGGTTCAATGTTTGTTGTGATGAGCACAATGATGGACCTACTCCACAAAAATAAAAACCAGTGCACACACACTGACTAATTCTTCGAGAGAGAGAGAGAAAAAAAATTGATGCAAAATAATGGAGCCAGCCAGCAGCTGCATTTTCTTGTTGCACCTGCTCTGAAGTGAGTAGGTAGTAGAGCTGAGCTTATTATTCGTTCCTTTTTACCTGCGGCTCAATTATAATAAAATAAAAGTGGTGCATTAATGCGTGTTTGGATTGTCATAAAAGAAAATTGCTCCCTGTTATTAACCGAAAGAGGACGAAAGTGAAACGCTCCAAAAATAATAATAATTACTACAACTACTCCGTCGTTCTTGATTCAACAGTGCCACTTTTTTGAAATGCAATATATGCATAGAAAAACTATTGTTTGTTACATATGTGATGATGAAGGAAGTTACAATATGCAAAGCAGCATTCATGTGACTCTTTTCTCTTGAGTCGAGGTCTTCTCTGGCCAGGCCGCCCAACCCACCTTCTTCCGCTCAAGGCACGGAAGATATTCCTGAGCTCCACGAAAAACTTTTCATGTTTTCACCTTCGAGCAAAATATATAATAAAAAGGAAGTTTTTCCTTTTGTGCTGCTCCTCTCCACACATCCCTCCCGTTCCACATAGCTTTTCCCCTGGAAATTTTTTTTTCATTGTTCGAGTTTGCACAATCCATTATAACTAATCTACATATTAAAAAAATAAGTCCTCCGTGTTCATTCTCCACATTTTCCGCTTCCTTCCTATCTCGAAAAAAGAAAAAAAATGGAGGAAGAACCAGCGAAAATGCACACACATTCACTAATGAACGTGACCACCGGACAAAAAAACTAAAATTTGTTGTAAGCCTTTCAACGACTCTTTCTTCATTTCTAGCTTCTTGGAAAAACCCTGCGGAGTATCTGGACACAAAAAAAAGTAAGTTAACTTAACACTTATTTTGGAGGTAGCGACGACAAGCTAAAAACCCATATTTCTCAATACAAGAATATCGTGGAGCATGGTGGCGTATGTATATACAGTACTAGAAAGATGACATGAAATGCTCCACGCAGCAAAAAAAAGAAACACACGAAAATCGCATGAAGGACGGAAGGGAAAGTGGAGACAAGACTTTTGAGACCTCAATTTGCAGCAGCGTGCGCGCACAGGTAGAAAAAAAATAAACCCTGGCACGCAACTTAACAGGTCTCTCGTGCTCAACTCAACTCACTTTTCCTTTTCCACTGAAAACCTTGGGTGTATGTGTGTGTCCATAAATGTAGGTACGTGTTTTTCCCCAGAAGCCATAATATTGTGTGTGGCTTCAGTAAAAATTGGAGAAGGACACACGCTTTCTTCGAAGTCATTGAAATAATAAAAAAAACTTTTTGAACATGAACCAGATTCCCTGATAATGCTTTCCGTGGTGAACTATTTCCAGTGTAAGTCCGTTTTTCGTGGTGATGCTGGTGTGGTCTTGTATTATTTTGTGGTATCCGGTGTCCTTGTGTTTCCCACTTTAAAATCTATGTTCTTTGTACCTGTTAAAATTTTTTACAGGATTCGTGGTGGTCGGTAGCTAAAAAAACTTTATTTTATGGAGCAAGGCTTATGAAAAATAAAGAAGAGGAGTCATTTTGCGGGTTAAAATTATAAACCATGGAAAGTTTTGTGGTCACACACACACTCTCTATTTCTCCTCCACTTTTTCATTCAGATAAATATTCATACCTTCAGACCTTAGAAGAACCACTTAAAAGGACACACAGAGCCATGTAACAATAATGGTGCACACACACACACGGACACACATCACCATTTATTATTTTCCTGGGTAATAATGTTTCATTCCAAAAAATGTTTTATTCAGGATATTATGCGTAGACAAGGTAAAAGGGGAAAAGTTTCTCATTTGAATTCTTCCTCCCGGTTTCACTTCACTCATGTTAGAAGATGAAAGGTTATGTGTAGTTGTGCCCGCCTTTCCAGTTTCACTTCGTCATTTCATTATTAATTCAACCCGGGGAAATGGAGGCTCATCGCTGCATTTTTTTCGTGTATGTATGTACTATGTACCGACAGGCATGACATGAGAAGAAGAAGTTTTTTTCCTGTTGGTACTGGAGCCAATATTACAAGCAATTCAAATTAGTCCAATTTTGTGTGTGTGTACACATAGCTCCAAGAAAAAAAATTGTAATAAGATAAGAGTTTGTTTGGTGATACACCTGGAGCCCACGCGATATATTCCCACCTGCTCCCTGTCTTCTCCATCTCATCCATAATGTCTCTTTTGGTTGAGCAGTTCCACAGAAAAAATATAATGTTGTTTTTCTCTAAAAAAAGAGAGAGGTGAAGTGAAAAAGGGATGCGAGCTATTTCTCATCACTTTCTTCTTTTTTTCTAGTTTTTTTACTTCTCTCCTTTTGAATATTGACAGACAGCCAAGGTTGGGTTTTATTAGAAAAGGAGAGAGTGATGAAATTTCAGCCTCCTAACTTTTTCCCAGTTTTTTGAATAACAAGCTTGCCTCCAAAAAAAGATAATGATTCCTGGTATTTACAAAATACACGAGCCATAATGGCTTCAGGCGCAATATTTACCTTTTATCACTTTCTCGGTATTCAGATGTTTACGAAAAATAGTGGCTCATCATCACTACTGCAAATGCTTAACATGCTCGTGGAAGTATTAATAAAAACAAAATTTTCCATGTGTAAATATTAAGTCAGAGAAATTGAGGAGGAGCACCTTCCTATTGTTCCCGAAAATGAACACAAATTCATTAAAAAGCGACCAACCAGAGTCAGCTAATTGTGTCTCATTTTTCCTGTAAACAATAAAGGAAGAAACTTGAGACAATTTCCACACAAAAAAACCCACAGAGAGAGAGAGAGAGAGAAAATAAAGGTAATACATCCATCTCCATTGTTATCTTGTTGCTTTGGTTGGAGGGAGGGAGAGAGAGAGGAAAAAAAGTTAAGTTAAGCGTAGTTCTGCTCCATCTTTTCTATTTTTGGTGATTAAATTAGTGTTCTCGACGAATCTTGTAAACTATGGCGTAATTAATCCCCTTCAATTTATCAGCAGATCCATTTTCATGCCCCTTAACTGTTTCGCGTATTGTGCGCACAAGTGATTTTATACTAGCATTACATTACATTTATGGACACATCTCTTGAAAAACAAGGTATCTATATCTAGTACTCCCGTTGAAAATCATTATGACGCAACCCTTTCCTGCCTGGAAGGGAAAATCCATGGAGAAAAAAAAGAGAGGCTCGTGCACAGAAACGACTTCCTATTACTCACTTTCCCTCACTCATCGCAGCTCTTCTGTGTACAAGATAAGTTGTGTAGTACATTCAACTATTTTTTTTCTCATGTCGCGAGTCATCCGGTTATAACGATTACCTTTTTTTATTACGAATAATAATGTCATTTTGGTCTACCTCTCCTCTGCTCCTCTTCCATCCACCAGCAGCAGATCACATTAAATGGGAATGGATGGATGGCACACGACATGAAATTAGTAGTGAAATGATAAGCGACATTAGAGCTCTTCTCCTAATATAATTAGCCCTAATGTTCCTCTAATTTTACTGGCAAATAAAAAGCAGAAAGAAGAACAATTGTGCAGACTCGGGAATGAGCATTATTCTCACTTAATTGATGAGCACACATATATTTTTCTGGTATATAAAATATAATTTTTGGACACACACTCACTCACTAATAATGCAACATATGGTTGGAGCACACTTAAGAAGAAGAGTAATGCACATTATTCAAACGCACAATTTTTTTTTCTTCAGTGAAATGTGTGTTCCCAAACAACTGTATAGATGAGTGTATTTTATCTAAAAAGCATTTTTTGTTACGCGGAGCCTTGTCCTTGTACGAATCTTCTCATCCATAATCCAATTTGTAGAAAAAAACTTTCCCCTCTTTCTCCTGATTGCCTTTTTCTTCTTCTTCTTCTACATTGATAAGTAAAGAACGAGAAAATGGAGTAAGTAAAGTATCAAACTTCTAGATTTTTCTTGGCATAAAAGGAAAGTCAAAGTGACACGTGCTGTGTTGTGCTCGCTCCACACAAAAAAATACTGTTTCCGAAGTATGTCACGAGTAATTATTTGTTTCGGTTGTATTTTCCTTAATGAATAGCATCTGAAGTGAACTTATCAATCAAAGCTGCTTTTTTTGCGGGTTGGCTAAAAAGTACTTTCTTTGACTATTATAAAAAAATAAAATGACGCACTCAAATTTTTTTTGTAAATTTTGTTTTGAAAAAAAAACAAGGACTCGCCGTACTTCTTGAAAATATTGACATTTCCTATTAACCTACATAGTAGAAGCTGATTGCTCAAGAAGCTTAAAAGTCTCTCACTTAAACTACACGTGTGCATTAATATTTCACTGGTGTAAGGTGCTCTGTCTGCACCATTATTTTTTTGGCCAGGTGTGTGAGTGACATATGTGTGCACACACACACTCGTAGTAATATGATGGCGGGTAATACGTACATATATTTTGTTTTTTTTCCAGCAGCATAGAAATGTGATAACAGCGGGAACTGGCACAAGCATGGAGAGAGTGTGTCTATTTGATTTATCTTATTACTCAAAATGAGAAGGAAAATAGACCATTACGACATGGTCTGTTCCTAGTGCCTTGCCTGCCTACCACCAAACAACTTATGTTGTCAGTCAGAAAATGATGCTGCTGAGTAGTTACTCAACCCGGAATTGTGCACACACTCAATGGAAAACACACATAGTCTTTTTAAGTTATTAAATGTTTTTTTTTTCTTCAGCCTGACATCGTTATCACGAGCATGGTCATTGCCTTCTTCTTCTTCTTATTTTTGGAGGAGCAGTAGCGGAGAGAGTGGTATGGTGCAATACTTACTTCTTTAAAAAAACATGCTTTTCTTTTCAGGAAGTAGACTCTTTTTTTCTGTTGCAAAAAAAGAAAAAGGAGCAGCAGCATGTGTGTCCAGAATTATGTCTGAGGAAAAGAATACGTTGTTGAGAAATTTCAAGAGACAGTTATTTAGATTTGTAGGAGCGGGTATATAAAAAAAAGCAGGCGAGTAGTATAATAATGGACACAGAGGAACAAGTGGACTATTTTTTCCCTTGTTTAGTCCCACACTTACTGTATGCCTGGTCTTATGGGCTATCATGCTTGAAAACAGTTATCATAAAGTAGAAAGACAACAGAGAAGAAAAAACAGAAAATTACGCCACCAGTAAATACAACCACAAAAGATAAGCAAAAAGTGGTACACAACAGTACACACACACACTTCAGTAAGAACCAGTCAGATCTTGTTGTTGTGTGTCGTGCAGCGTGCAACTCACAGGACTAATTTACTTTCTCCTATTTTTCGAGCCAACGACCATCTTTTTTTTATATTTTCTTGGGCAGGCAAGATCTTATCTGATGGAAAGTAAACGAAAATGGACTCTTTCACAAATGCACACATAAAAAAAAGATTTTGCAAGATGCTTCCCAACTTTTAAATACTTTTTTTTCCTTTTTCAACTGAAATTAGCGGTGACGTTCATAACGTATTTTACCTCCACAGAGGTTGTTATCAATCTTACTAAAGTGAGGACAATCACATTTTTAGAGTACCTCAAAAACCCAATAAAATATTGCTTTCTCCGTGAAATCTACTCAAAATCTAAAATGTATTTATAGTCACAGCGTTTCAACGAAAAAAGTGGTCCATTAATGCAGTGCAAACATTCTCCTAAAAATGTAACAAGATTGGGCCAACCTTTCCCGCAAATCCTTTTTTACCTGATTTTCTGTATTTTTGGAGCACATGAAATGTGCATGAGACACACATAAACTAAGTTAGGTTTTTTTCTGTTCGCTTCACAAGTTGGAGCTCCTACATATATTCTGTCACACATGTGAACCGCTCCTCTTCCTCAAGTCGCCTCCATTTTCACAAAAGACGGAAGAATATATGCACACAAGGCAAAAGTCCTATAATATTCTCATGTTCCCAAGTTGGTCTCCATTTATATTTCTTTTCCTTTTACCAACGAGAACAATTTGAGCACATTAGTGTATCGTGGTATAAGATACCTCCTCGTGGTGGTGGTTATCGTTGGAGAAGAAAATCAACTTATTCTTTTTTTTTGTTTGAAATAAAAAAAGGAGTAACGACAAGAAAAGAAGGGAAGAAAAGTTTGATCAATTCTTTTGAATGTTGTTATATTATTTTCTCCTTTTTATTCTTTACGACCATTGGCATCGTTCGTCGTCGTGGAGCAAAAAAAGAGAAGTTTTTCCTCTCCATCTTATATTTATACTACTACCATGTATTTATGAACACATATTAGATTCCTCTCTCTAATACAATAATGGAGCGCATATAAAAAAGTTTCTTTATGTTTTTTTACATGCTTCCTTGTCGCAGGAAAAAAGTGGGGGCAATTTGCCCAAACAAAAGGAGAAAGACACCAGCCCACACCACGAGAGAAAAAGAAAGAAAAAAAATGTGTGTGTGTGTGCACGTCTCCGCTATTAATACGGATGGAGAAAGGAGATAGCTTGTCTCTCTTGTTTTTTCCGTGATCTGTTTCTTTTTTTTAGAGAGCTTTAGTAGAGTAAAAAAAGGAATGAAAATGGAGACAGTGATGTGGTGGTGTTCTCCTTTTTTCAAGAAGAAGAGAGTAGTACCACGTGAGCAGGCTTATCCGTGGGTAACATATTATATTATGGTTGGCGCGTTTGTTCACCCGGTATATATATATATTTTTTCTTTCTCAACTGTGTGCCGAAAAAAAAAGAAAAGAAAAATGGAGTGCGGATGGGAACAAAAGGGGTACAAAACTAACTTGGTTCAAAAAATACCAGGAACAAGTGTGGAAGTAAAAAAAAGGAAGGAGATGGGTTGAGAAAAAAAGGAGGTAAAGCTCCTTGAATGAAATGCTTTCTCGCCTAGTTTTCTTCTTTTTTTTCTAGTCCGTGAATCATATCATCAAGACCACACGAGATCCGCTGTTATTACCTTTTACCTTATTTTTTTCTCGCTCGCTTACTGCACCATAATATAGAAGACGTGTGCACACACAGAAGGAATGTGTGTGTGTGTGCTCGAGTTTTGGAGGAATGGAAACTGGAGAAGATAGAGTGATCCCGATTTTTTCGAGGATGGAGCAATAAAAAAAGGAGAAAGAGAGAAATCTGAGCAAAAATGTTCTGGGGCTGACTGAGGCGTTTATCCTTTTGTGCAAAAAAAGAAAACGACATGAATATCCGAGTCAAAAAACTGACTCTCTTTAGTTTTTGGAGGTAAAAAGAATAGAAAGAAAATTTTTCAGTTCACAACAACTAACTCAAGAAAAAATAGGTTTTAATTTGTTCAGGAATACTAAAACGAGAATTGTGTCCATAATGATATTTATGTGACCACTCGTCAGTAAAACCCAGTGCATTTAATTATGATGAAAGCAGCAGCAGCTGGAGAATAGGAAGGAAGGAATATTGTCATAATCTAATTTTTTGGTTCCAATAATGCTCTCCATTTCCCAATCGTAATACTAAAAGGGCATGTCTGCAAAGAAATGCCAAAAGAAAATTGCAGTCGCTGCAGATTCCATAATGTGTATACATTTCCGTGTGTGTGCGGGACAGTAGCTGGAAGTTATGACTGGTGAAAAATAATGGCGGAGAGGATGAGAATTGGAAGGAGTGTCCATAGGAAAATATTGTTATTGCTATTCAATGAACTAAATGACAGTTGACCATCCATTTCCAATTCTTACGAGAGGTAATCTACCAAAAGCTTACTGGAATGTGGACACGCATATGCTTCTTTTGGAGCTGCGCACGCTGTAAAGGAAACTAACTTTTTTCCCCATCACTCATCCAAAAAAAATAATAGTAATAAAAATTATCATTGCGAAAAAGGTGCATGATAAGCACGCACGCTGGACACAAATGCTGGATGTTTGACATATGTAAAAAAATTATAAATGTCACGAAGCAATTTTTTTCTTTTTTTTTGCAAAAAAGAAGGAAAATGGCACACTCTTGGCAATATTAATTTCATCGACTAAGGTTCCCTTCATGTGCTTTTAATGATAAAGCAATAAAAAACAAGCTCTTCTTATTTTTTGGAATAGATAACTCATAAAAAGTTTTTAGAGCAGTGACCACATGTAAAAAAGTACTCAACTGAATATATTTTTTCTTGAAAAAGATGACGAATCATCAGAATCCTGATTTTCTTTCATACTTTACGACATCGACAAAAAATGGAACATTCTACTCAAATCACTACTTTTCTTTTCAAGATAAGCATCTCTCTCTGTTTTTTTGCTCTATTAAATGGCACTACTGCAATTGTCACATTTTTTTTGCCGACTACTTTTATTTTTCCATTAAAGCCATTTTCTTGTCGCAGAGGAGTCCATCTTTTGGAGTTCATGATTGCTCCTGGTCATTCAGAAGCCATAAAAAAGGGAAAAAAGTTTTTTGTCCACACACACAACTCTTTTTCATCCAACGCACCGCCCAATAAGTTTGTTTCATGGAGCAGGAGTCACCATACCAGCAAGCAACCTTGTCATTATGTACTTTTGGAAAGAGAAAAGGAGGAAGAAAGAAAAGAAGAAAATCTATTATTATTCTTCTCCAAAAAAATATGCTTGCATGCATGCTAAAATGGATGGAGCACAGGTAAGTAACAATAAAGAAAATGAAGTATGGCTCTTTTCGCTCCTTTTCTCCTTTCTCCGCCTTTTCCCCCTTTTCTTTATTTTTTGGAGCACCCTGCTTCCATAATCATCATAGTAGTAATAATAATAATAGTAGCAACTTCAATTTTTGTGGACTCGGACTTGGTAGAAAGCAAAATTTTCCTTCCAGAATTTGAATGGGGAAGAAAAAAATCAGGAGACGTTACATAAAAATAGGCTTATTGCTTGCCTGCACAGGTGTGCCTATAAAAACATGTAAAAATATGGATGCATGGAGGCTATTAAGAAAATTATGTCTGCACCACAGAGAGGATATATATTTTTTTTGATGATGACGATGACCTTAAGAAAGAAAGAGGGAAAGTCAAAATAAAAACGAAGGTGCATTTGAGAGAAAATAAAATGGGATGTTTCAATAACACAACTGGTATAGTGGAGCGTGTTTTTGGATAAGCTCGTGTGAGTGTGCACTCACATTGCATCAGAGAAATATGTTTTTCTTCTTCGGAGAAACACATGCAATCCCCCAATAATATTTTCAGTCTTAATCTCAATCATTTGTGTGGAAGTATGTTTCCTTTCTCCCATCTTTGCCCGGCCACACAAGCCCAGCCCTCCATAATCATCATTTTCTTTTTTTTTCCTCATCGCAAAAAAAAAGATTTTTTTCCTCCAAAATAACATCATTATCATCGTCTCCGAATAGAGAGAAAATATATATTTTCTTTTTTTTCTGTGGCTAATGCACTGGACGGGACAGCCTATTTCGTGTTTATTCGATAACCATTTAGGATAAAAAAAAGTGAGACAGAGAAAAAGCCAAGTCATTTTCACTCCAATATTTATCCCTTTTTTCTGGTCATTCCATTTCTGCAAATCATAAATCTCAGGAGAAAAAAGTGCCAGACAGAAAAATATGAAAGGAATGCTCTGCTCGCAGTCAATTTCTGGATTCATGTGGATATATTTTTTCCCCTTTCGCATCCTTTCACACAACAACAATATTGGAAATGTGGGAGGTCAAGGGAAAAAAACCAAGAAGAAAAAAAATAAGTATCCTTCCTCTTTTTTTCATACTTCCTCAATTCCAGGTTAAGAATTTTTTTTGTGAACACAAAAAATAATATCTGGAGCAGAGTAGACAAAAAATATATATATAATATGGTTCCTCATTCAGATGAAATGAGAGGATGCGAAAGCATCCAACTGTAATATTCTCTTCATAGCAGCAACAACAACCAGAACAACTTCCTGGATATCGTGAAAATAAAAAATATATGGCAATAGGAAAAAGCGCCTCTCCTCCGTGCTGATTGGTCAATGGCAAGTCACTGACCTCAGCAAATGATCTACATATCTTCATATTCATTATTATTATTATTTCAACACATATTTCTGTCCTGGTTAACATGCTTATCTGTCTGCTCCTTCATAAAATGTAATCAGCCGGTGGTGGTGGTGCGTATTTTCTCCAGTGATAAGAAAAAACTTTTATATTTACTTCTTTATTTGAATGAAAAAAATCAAAATCTACTCATGTATTTTTGGAGCAGCAGCAGCTCACCACGCTTAAATATATTTTGGAGACACCACCACCAACCAGGAGGACATGGGAAGTGGTGCAGTTTGTGGCACTGCTGCTGCTGCTGTGTAGGGAAATTGGAAAATCATTCTCATGATAATATGCAAAAATATAAAAAACGGGAACACGAAAAAAAAGAAGAAATTGGGTACGAGAGGCGGACCACTTTATTTTTTTTTCTAAAAAAAAAGAGTGGAACGAAACAAACAAGGCAAAAAAAGTAGGAGCCCACTTCACATGATTTTCCTTTATTTGAACCAAAAATACATATATTCACACGCAGCAGAACGCACACACATGATGCACACACATTTTTGAGTTGAGTTGGGTATATATTTTTGGCTCTGTTCTGGTGTGACAGAGCTTTTTCCCGATATATTTTTGAGAGAGAACCTAGCCACCATTAGAATTCAAATAGGACAAGTCATTTTTATCTCTTTCATATTTTCCTCAACACTTAATGTGTCATGTGTGTGGTTGAATGTAGCAAGCAGTCGTTCCGAGAGAGATTCTTGTTTTGCAACCCATTCATTCCGGATTTCGGCTGGTATTGAGGGCAGAAGCTGGGCTCTCTTCTCAATACTCCTCCTTTTACTGCCTGGAACAATGTGCTCCTCGCGTCCCAAACAGAATATGTATTAGAACGTGGAATTTTTTTTGTGCGGAGCAGAAAAAGAGAGTGTGTTCCCGACCGACAAAAAATAGTGGTCCTATTTTTCGCATGGGAATCGAGCAACGAGCTTACATAGTACTTATATGTATCGATAAGCATATTTTTGTCCACACACACACAGCAGATGACAAAGCCACACAGCAGAGCCACTCTCTCTCTCTCTCGCTTTGTGTGTAAAAATTCATAACAAAGGGCCGCATATCCGACAGGAATCAAACAAAGATAATATGCAAACTACTGAAAAAAATACATGGACCTTTTTGCGTAGCCAAAAACTTTTTTGGTCCGCTTTTTTTTTGTCCACAAGAAAAAAAATAAATCTTTTTTTCTCCTCAAGTATTTTCCATCGAGGAAAAAAAATATCCATTTCATGTGCAGCATGGGGCACATATACACAAGTCCAGAAAACAAAAAATTCAAAAAAATTTTAACAAGGAAAGTTTTTTTAAAAAAATATTTTATATCCCGCGAGTGCGACCATGAGTGCGGCCTGCTGGAGTTCAGAGGAAGAAGGAAGGTAATCCTGTGACAGATTTCGGTTTTCAAATTATCTACGACTTCCTCTCTCTCGCAAAAAATATATTTTTATCTTGGAGAAAATATTTTTTTTGGATAACCACGTGCACCACCACTTTTTTCCAATTTTTTCCCGTTTGAGATAAGACTAGATAAGAGAGATACTTTTTTTGGGTTGATGTTAAGGGAAAGTGAATGAAATTACTCTATCCAGCGAGGCTTGCTGCTCCGTTCCGAGACGATTATTTTTCTCAGTGCTCTTGTTGCATTTTCTGGAGCATCCTTGTGTGTGCACAAAATCGCGTCTCGGGGAAAGAGAAAGAGAGAGTCACAGTGTAAGCTCCTTTTCTCTGCTCATTTTCCCGGAACGGAGGAAACCCGAAGGATGAAAGAAAATATGAATTTTCTTTCTCCGCGAATTTTTTCACTTAAAAAAATGCACCCAAAAAGAAGGTTTGTTATAAGTGCATAGTAGATAGATAAGATGCTCATGGAACAGCGAAAGACGAAAAAATATATAACGACAAGTAACAAGACTAATGCTTGTCGGGCCACCGTTTTCTCTTCTTCACTTCGAATATCTGTGCACTCACCGACAAGAAAACTACCGTGCAAAAAATATTTTTTTGGGTACTACTCAACGATTTTTCTGGGTTCCGGCAGGTTTTGCATTGGGAAAAAAATAGAAAGAAAGTCACAGGGAAATGTGATGATGGTGACAAGTGAGCATATCTAGTGCATGTGAGATGTGCACACGGCTCTTTATGCGTCAACAAGACATTTTTTTAGGTAAAGATTTTTAGGACAAGATTGTCGAATTCAAAAGAATTGAGGAATATAATTTAGATTTTATTTGAAAAAAAATAAGAAGATTGGTGTGCATATCATTTACTAGTTTTTTTTGCCACATATAAATATATATTTGCTTATCATCTGTCTTCCAACAAGGTAGCGTTCCTTTAAAAAAATGTGTAATGCTCATGAACGATGCATCTGAGGAACCAAAATATGCCTTCAATGCTCCCTTATTTTTTTCTCAATTTATTTTACATGCTACTACTACTTTACATATATCATAGATAAGACAGGATAAGAATATACGCGTATATGTGTTTACTTGTCTTCTTTCATATATTTCTCATGCCGCATAAAATGAGATAAGAGAGGAAGCTGGGTTGCTGACGATGACAATTATGATGAGCGAGTCTTATTTTTTTCCTCTCTGGCAACTCTCTCAATATATTTTTCCCTTCAAACATGAAGGCCTTATCTTGAGGGAAGTGAATCAAGGGAGAAAAATATGAATTTCTTGTGAGTGTGCGACTGACTGATGAAAAATAAAGGAAAGGTAGGTAGAACACATATTTATGTGTTTTTTGGTTCTCATATAATAATATAATATTTTTTTCTAGGTAGGTTACGCACATCAAAATGCAGGTTTTCTTCTTCGGAGACAACAACAACGGAGGTAGTGGGAATTGACTGGCAGGAGCGGAAAAAATATATATGCGGAATGAACCACTTTATTGTCTCGGAAAAAAGTCAGCCTGAGAAAAATATCAAAGCATGGTAGCATAGCACAATTCCTACCTTTTGACGTATCCTTGTTGACAGATACATTTATGCACACACACAACCACCATCGTACGCGGCTACAAAAAATTTTTTTGTGATGATGGAATGCGAGGAAAAAAAGTATAATCAAATATGATATATGTAAAGTACATACCTACACACTCTTTCTCCTTAGTTTTTTTATCCAACTAAATTATTCCATTATTTTTGCAGAACGATAAAAAAAAGTATATTCGTGGTGGTTGCTCCAAAGAAAAGAAACAAGAGTTCTATTTTCTTCTCTCCTTCTTTATTTTCCCGTAAAAAGAGAAGGAAAAGTATGCATTTTTTACTTACCTACATATGTACGTAGGTATATATTTTTTTAAACAGATGATACATTTCCCTTATGCCACAGGCCTGAATTTTTTATCCAGATGACAGCCACCACACACACAAAAATATGATACTTTGGTAATGCTTGAAAAAAATAGTTTCTGATGGACACAAAAATAAAGATGCATGAACCTTGTGTGTGTCCATATATTTCTTAAATTATGTATGTATATATGCATCCTGGAGAAAGCCATGTGTCTTATTATTATTTTTGCATTCATTCGCCAAAAAAGATATTAAGTGGAGAGGATCCCCTTCCCTGACAGCAGAAAATATGAGACACATTTGTTTTCCAGGAAAAAGAAAGAAGCCACCTTCTTTGTTTTTCATATATTTCCTTCACTATTTTTTACGCGTGTGGAGTAGCGTATAAAAAATTCTTACACAAGAAAATTGCCATCTTTTGCAATATTTTTCTCCTTTTTCCGTCTTAAAATATGGATGGGGAAGAAGGAGCATCTAAATATTTGATTTTTGTGAAGCACAAATTCTTGTGGAGCATAAAAAAATCTGCTTGGCAGGACCAAACAACAATATTCTCCTTTTTTTAGTCGAAAAGTCAGATTCCTTGTGTCAAACTTTGAGGGACCAGGTCACTTTTGACATTCCCAAACATTTATTTTTTTTTCGTCTCGGTTCAACCGGTCAAATCTATTCTTGCTTTGCTTTAAAAAAACTTTTTTTTTCTTTTTCACACCCTCTCCATTATTATATATTTACGGAGGAAACTTTACTAAGCTCCCATTTTCCCGCGAGAGAAAAAGGTGGTGGTGTCATTAAATACCTGCGTGAAAAAAAAATCTTGCATGGAGGTAGACCTGCTCTTGTCTGGAGCAGACTTTTTTGTCAGAAAACAACACAAAAAAAACTTTTATTTTTCACTTTGAAACTTGTCAACACTTCGACTTTTACTCTTTCTCCGGAGACTATTCTTTTTTTGTAGCAAAAAAAGGTGTGAAAAGAGAAGACGAAAAAAAGTTGTGCTCTGCTTAACAAATAAAGGACAGGGTGTCGAGACTTTCTTTTTTTGGAGACTTTTGCCCGCTCAAAATGGAAGGGCCATTATTCCCAGGAAAACGGCTCATTCATGTATTAATGCAAGTGAAAAAAAGAATACATGGCTGTATGAGCCGTGAACCTTCCCCGGTTGCTCTTTCCAGAAAGAAAAAAACTGCTACAATATTTTTTGGGTGTTGATGCTGCTCCTTCGAAGAAAATACCTGGAGCCATTGGATCACACAAGGATCTGGTGTGATGAGCTCTGAACTCTTGTCACACAAAAAAATAAAGGTGAAAAAAAGAGACAATATTTTTTTCGTGCTCGCAGACGACAACCTTTTTTCCTTGTGACTCTTTTTCTCTTTTTTGTGTTATATATATATTTTTGGAGGCAGGAGGATATCCCTCGTCCAGTGAAAATTAATGAGCTTTTTTAGTATCACTCTCATTTCAACGCCTTTTCCTCCAAACTTGTTCCCATATCATCAGGTTTCCTTCTCGTATGCAACAAGAAAGGAGACAGAAGTGCGAAATGCTTTTTCTCGAGTAGTATGTAGCAAGATAAGCAAGTTCTGTTTTACCTCTATAGACCTTGTTTCATAAAATGATCATGTAATGCGGGACGTTTTCTAATAAATAAAGAGACAACTAACCTAACCATTGTTTTTTGTTTCCTTGAGAATTCCTCCTCACTAAATTTTTCCCTGTGGATTGCTCCTTCCTTCCTTCATCTTCTTCTCGTGTCTCATATTGTCTTTGATCCACACATATACAAGATAAGATGAGAGCTGGAGCTCAGAGCAATTTCCGTTTTTTTTTGCTCCCGCCACATGCATTTGACGGGCTGAATCATGGAAAAAAAAATATAAAGTCAAAGTTCACCGTTTTTTCGCCCAAAAAAACACCACTAATAAAACGGGTGTAATGAGAGGCTGGAAGGAGGCGCAGCAGTTTAGTTTTTTTTGCTCCTTAATTGGGCCAAAGTAATTCTTCCTTCGTGTTCATCTTATTATATTTTTCCTTCCAGTTTCCTGTGAAAATGATGATGGTAATGGTGCTGATGAGAGGATGGCAACAAGAAAATGGCTCTTCTATGGTGTCTCACTCACTCACTCACCGAAAAAAACACACTTGCTTGTTTTGTTGTAGCATAGAAGAAAAAACACTAGGAAACAGGCCACAGGAGACCCGTCGAAAAAAGGAAGAAGTGGCTCAGTCAGAGTGCTTGCTCCCTTTTTTTAAAAAAAAGAAGAGTAAATACAATTAATTAGTTTAATTTTGTCCCTTCAGAGTTTTCTTATTAAAATCATCTGAGCTCACACAAACACACACACACGAGAACTCAGAGACCGTTCCCAAAACTTTGTTTTTTCTCAGAGTAAATCACTTGTGTTTTCTTCTTAAAACAAGTTGTGTGTCTTTCAACATTCGAGCGACAAGCTGTGTCCACCAAAAGGAATTTTATATATTGTAGTTAGGTATTATTTTAATGATGTAAAATCTTCCAACAAAAAAAATATCTTGAAGTCAACTTTACTAACTATTTTCGGACACACATGTGTGTATCTCTCTCTCTCTCTTTCTCTTTTTCTTTTCTCGCTTCCAACTTTTTTGGTTCAGTAATTTCACGAACACACAAGCACTTCGTCTTCTTTTTTTGTTGTTGTTGACAAGACGGAATGTATTTTTTTCACTAATTGTTCACATGTACGTCTTCCTCCTGGAAAGGAGGCAAAGCTGACTTACTTTTTTCTCTTTTTTTGCAATTATGTTTTTTTTGCTCCACGAAAAAAAACTTTTTTTTGCCCGCGAACAACTATCTATCTATCTATGATTGCTCACAATTTTTCACGGACATATATCACCGGACATAATTCCATAAATAAGGTAAAATGTACATTTAGTTAATTACACATCACTCTGCGCAAAAAAGGTGAGCACACAAGACGACCATGTCTCTGGGGACTACTACTGCTCTTTTTCTTGGTTTTCCCAGAAAGGGACACGATTATCAGGAAAAAAAGTGCTCCAAAAATTGTAGTAGAGTAAAGATAAACAAGTTGAAGTTGGCTCGCAGGAACTGAGTGAGTTTGTGGAGGAGTATCGTTTTTTTTAAATCGTGTTTCAAAATTGCAGGCAAAAAATGGGAGATACTCACATGCTCGAAGATGTTTTTTTTTGTAAAATAAACTTTATTAGTACGACGGAATAGGTCGTGGGAAAAAAACTTTTCTGTCTTCGGGAATGTGTCTGTCTCTCTTATTTACACAAACCGGGGTAATGTCCTTCTCTCTCTCTCTCTCTCGCTTTGCATGTTTCATAAAATGATAATCAGGCTTGTGGAGTAGTGCACTCTGGTATAGGATATTTAGCTTAGTAACTCACACTGGGACAATTCCTTCGGTTATCAACCAATAAACTTTGCAGAACAACAATAAAAAAACTTCAACTTCCTTCTTATTACTATACCACCGATGAGCAACTTATCCACAGCACAAGTACAATAATTTCTTGAAACCAAAACTCTTTGCACAAGTTCACTCTTCATAAAACAAAAGAATGAAGGTTTTCTTTTCAAAATTTTCGTAGAAAAATCCAGAATAATGCTTTTGAATTCACGAGAGGAAAAAATAAAAGAACACAATTCTGGCTCGTTTAGTTTATATAACTTCTTTTATTTGTATTTTTGGTGCGTGGAGCGGAGTGGAGCACAACAGCTCTGATGCGATGCGTGCAGGCAGCAACACAGACCTCTGCTCTTGAGTAAACCCAACGAAGAACTGACAACCACGTTACTAAACGAACTGAAGGTCTCTTCACAGAAGAGAGAGAGAGAATAAAAAAAAGAGTCTCACTCACATAGCCAAGCACAAGCAAGCAAGCAAGCAACGAGCCATATCGATATTACCACATCGACACACAACATAGTAGACACATAGTACACGTAGACAAGATCATAAAAACAATATTGAGTGTTGTGTAGCAATGTTTCGCAGCGTTTTTTATTTCATAGACACGGTACACCGTGTGTAAATTGGCTGTTGTTGTGTGTGGGGCATGGAGGCACGATATAATAATAATAATGCACACACCAGGTTAGTTAGATACATCGAAAACAGCAAAGAAAAAAAAATATATTATGTGAGATTATCTAATAAAAAATAAAGTCCATGACCATAATGAGCAGTGAAGTTTATTTTGGCTCTACTACGAGCTTATCAGCGTCTCCCACGAGTTTTGCAGCAAGAAAGCGTAACAATAATAATTATGATTTTTAAAAATAATAAACCTCATTAAATACCCTTTTTCCTGGCAAAAGCTAGCTGGACAAATTCCGGTGGAAATTGGAAATGATTGGGACGCCTCCTAGTTTCCCGATATTTAAATTGTGCACACAATCGAAACATATATTTTAATGACGCCACCCTTTAAAAAAATCACCTTTTCATGAAAAAAAATATATGAAAGAGCGGAAATGGAAACAAGCTTGGTTACTCTTGAACTACTCTCGTTTTTATGCACACATCACCATTCCATGTTCCAGTTTTGTGTCCATTTTTTTTAATAAAATACATATAAAAATAATTATCCAACGAATGCGTTTCCGTTTGATTTTTTTTCGTGAAAATTTTTTGTTGCGCTGCTGCTCCTGAAAAAAAAGAAGGGAAAATATACCTGCTGGAGAGAAGGGGAGCGACAAGAACTAAAAAAAGAGTACCAGGCTGCACTGCACCGGATATGAAGCTGAGTAATCATAAGCTGGTTCTCTGCCAACAGAAAAAAAAATCAAGCACCAAAAGCTTCAACTTTGCGAGGCGACAAAACAGTATATGTATTTGCTGCTGCAACAGCATAGAAGCAGCAGCCAAGCCACCTCCACAAATAAAATGCACACAGCGAAACTTTTGCATTGTATAGTTTTTCTGTGTCTGTTTCAGTTTCTATTTCTACACACATACGAGATACTATCCCATGTTAAGCTGTGCGTGGTATACAGCGTGTCCGTTTTTTGTGTTTTGATGGATGAATACGTGAAAAAAAGTCTGGCTTGAAAAAAAGGAGACGCACTCAACATTGAACTGCTCCAGTTCAGGCACATATTTTTGTGTAGTGGGGGAGTTTTTTTTTTGGATGGAAACAGAGACGCTGAATGCTCTGCTAATTGACCCTCAAATATCCTTTCTGCTCCTTTTTTCCACGGGAAATAAGCAAGAGTGAGGCTTTTAAATTCGCACTTACTTTGGGCACACCACCTGTACCAAAAGCATTTTTCGTTACGCTATGCTACCTCCACAAAATATATAAACTCTTTGCTGGTGTGTGCATCCTTCCACCTCTTTAAATTTTTGTGTATCTCTGAAAATGTGGAAAAAAAAGGAAAAGGAGACATCCGTCACAATTTATTTTTATCAGTTCGTTCGGATCATCATGACATTATCACATTTATGTATCCATGAAAATTTGAAGGGAAGTTGACAACAAGTATTTTTTATTTCAGATTCTCATCAACTGCTCAGCTATTTTTTCATGTACTTATTTTTACATTCAATCAATATTATTATTACCACCATTCAAAATATATGTATATACCTACTCAACAGATGGAAGCTGCCGATTGGTAATAATGGTTCTAATAATAAAACATGAAATGCAGTAGTAGACAAGCACACATTATTAATAATGGAGCACCACACGTATTATCATTGAATAGAGAGGCTTGTCTATTCACTTTGTATTATACTATTTTCTCGTGAACTCTGCTATGCTTTTATGCTCCTGGTTGCTTGTGCCTACCTCCACGAATTGATGATGATTATTACCTCCATTCTTTTTAGCTGAAGTAGCACAAAAAAATATATTTGGTGAGTGACTCTGCGAGTTCTCTCTCTTGTTCCTATTTCCTACCATTTTACTTCCTGCGTGCATTTCCCCCTTTTTGATGGGAGAGCAGAGCAAAGAGGAAGCCTGGGAAGCAGGCTGGGCTGGACTTCTGTTTTTTTTAAGTTGCATTTGATAACTGACAATTTTTGGGTTGCTGTTTGTGTGTATTACAAACCTCACCTGATAAAAAAAGACATGATTCTAAAAAGTAACTCCCTAAAAAAGTTAGGTGAAATATGTTCCATTTTTTTTTCTTGATTGTGTCCATTTCACAAGTACAAAAATACATAAGTGAGGGTTTGAAGTGCAGTTACATTTTTTTATGTCTGAAAGGCACCTTTTCTTAACCAGAAAATGTTGACCGAGAGAGAAAATGGGAGCGTCTCAGGCATTAAAAAAGGTTCAAGAAGACCATCTTCCGCTCAAGCCTTTGCCATTACGTGTGTCAACATTTCACTTGCGTCATAGCCTTGATTATCTGTCTTCTGATCGTTACTTTTTTGTGTTTTTGAAGTGAACCGCTCCAAAAATAGTATGTGTACATACATACCTGTTCTATAATTATGTCTTCCATCCACTGATGCAAATTAAATTTTACCTAAAATTCGATTTATTTTTACCACACTTATGTATTATGCACACACTCTATTTATTTATGTCGCAGGAAGGAAGGAAGGGAATGAGGCAGAAGGGGAAAACCTGCCGAGAAAAGAGCAATTCTGATTCATCAATTCATTCATTCATTCCTTTATTTTTCCTCCAAAAAAAGAGGACTGAACCGTACCACTTCCCCAAAAATATATACTGTTGGATTAGATGATTTCTCCAAAAAAAGCAGAATATCTCGTGTGAGTGTGAACATTAATACAGGTGTGTAAATACATACACAAAACAAAAAATTTACACGCACACATCCTTTAAGCACGAACATTTTCGGGAGAGCCACCTGCTCTGCTCTGCTCCACCAAAAAAAGCATACAATCACTTCACGACGACAACACTATTGACATTACACATGACTCATGACCAGTGCGCATTAACTCCTCCGCAGCAAAAAGCGTTATTATTATTATCGAGTTTGATTGAAGAGGGTCGTTGTGGTTCAGTTGAGCTCATGAAAATGTGGAGGCAATAATATTGCACGACATTATTTTCCGATGATGATAATGATTGGAGCATGGTGACAGGGGAACCGAGTCAACCTCCAATAATTCAAACGCATGAATGTTTTAATGAAGTTTTATTTCTCCTTGAAAACTTATTTTCCCAATGGAGCAGGGTTATCATTTACGCACACTGCTGCTGCTCCATCCAAAAATAGTGACATGAAATGACTGACTAGGAAAATTACTGAGAAAGCAAAGCAGCAGTGAAATGGCTAAGTAATCCTCTTCTTCTTGCCTCCAAAAACTTGATAATGGCCACCACGGCCACGCATCCAACAAAAGTAAATAATGGCCCTGTCATCTCAAGTATTGACGACGACGCGACATCGTTCGTTCGTTCGTTCATCATATCATCCTGTTCAACAGGATATCTCAGTGTGTGTACATTTTGGTGGAGTGAGATGAGCCCGTAATCACACTTCACACGTTTCTCACGTGCGCACCACACCAATAATCAATAGATTGCGCCTCCATTATTAACTTCTTTACTGGCTCTCTTTTTTGTCTTGGTCAATATTATTAAAGCAAAAAGCTTTCGAAAAAAAAGAAATGTGTGCAAACCGACAAAGCAAGACAAGGATAATATATTGCTAATTAGCTCACATCTTCAGCCGAGCCTATATAATCCGCCTCGCGGAAGCTCTTTTGTGCAAATCTCTTGCTGCACAAAATATAAAATGAAAAGAAATGAAGAAAATGAAAGAAAATATCTGTTATCTATGAATATTCAAAAAATTATATGGGTTTGCATACAATATTATGGAGCTTATTTGGCTTACATTGTTTTTTTTAAAGAAAACAATAAAAAACGTAGAACATAATTGACCGCACGTTTCCTCTGTCAAATGCCGGTTTTTTTCCTACTTCTATGATATTGAACTGAGAAAATTGTGTGCAATATTTTGTTGACCTCATCTGACCCGAGCTTCATTTGAGTGGATGGATGAAGCCATAGAAAAAACATGAAGTTGGGATTTTCTCTTTGTTCATCGCAGAACAATATAATACTCAACAAAATTGAGACCGAGTTCAGCTCGAAATTGGATTTTAAGCGAAGCTGGGTCACTTTGAACAAAAAAAAACCAGGACAAAATCTGGCTTCTCGCTCAAATTGAAATATTAAGGAAATTGAGTGACTCCATTTATTCCGAGACATAATCTCGTGTGCACATATGCACCACGTGAATTAATATTATAAATCCACGGAAAAGCTAGCTTTCAAATTTACAAAGTCAATATTTCTTTTAGTTTCCTCACAGCAGCATCCTCAAAATATACGATTAACACCACATCTATCCCAAAAAAACACACACACACATTGATTTTTTTTACCCAGCCCAGCCCTGCTTTTTGGAGTGAACAGGATTCCTTTTCCTCTCACATCCGGGAACTGACTTCCATAGGCGTTGCTCTCTCTCTCATCATTTTTTGTTTTTTTTCTATGAGTGACAAGCGAAAACAATTTTTATGGATAATATTGTGCCACATCATCATCATCATTGCACCACCAGAAAAAAAAATTTGTGTCCTTGTTTACCCTCCTGCTCCATCCTGATATCCTTGGCGCACATCCATAAACATGAAGGAAGAACAAGTCGTTGTCACCACAACATTATAATGTTTGCTTGACACAAAAATTTTCTCTGAAAATGAACACAGACTGGTCAGAGACTAGTGCAGCATCATAATAATAATACCCATTTTTGGATGTGTGTGTCTTTCTTTTTTTTTTGGTGGTGGTGACAGGAAATGTAAACAAGTTGTACGTACTCGCACTTGCCATTCTTGTTTATGATTAACCCAGTTGGTTTCATTCAACCAACTCCGCTTTGCATTTTCTTCCGTCCGGTGAAAAAAAACTTTCATCATCAAGTTGGGTTATCATCATCATAGTGGTGACTTGGCTTCACCCAATTCTTTTTTTTTATGGTGAACAATATAACTCATCCATTTTTTTTAACAAGGAAAGTAGTGTTTCTGAGAAATCTCCTTATCATCCACTGCTCCGTGCACACACAATATTGAAAGAGTCACCGACTAAAAGAAGGAAGTATGTGTCTGAAAAAAATCAGTTTTTGGCTCTCCTTTCTTTTGTGTGTGTGGAAGTGAGCGGAAAAGGTGGAGATGAAAATATCCAGGAAGAAGGTAAAAAAAGCTCCTAGACAAAAATGGATCTGGAAGGAAAGAAGAATTGGGAAGCCGAAGCCTTATAAAAAAAGTACCTCCACAAGAAAAAAAGAGAGTCAGTCACCATCCAGCAACAAGCTCTCTTTTCTTTTTTTAAGTGGCTTCCTCTTTTTTTGGTTGCACAACAACAACGTGAATTATGTTTTTTAGGGAAAATTTCCTCCGAAAAAAATATTACAAGGAAGGAAATCGTTTCAGACAGCAGCTTGGCTGGGCAAGTGTCTGGAATGATTTTTTCTGTTCCAAAAAAAGAAGAAGAGGATTGAGCTCGTTACAAGGAATTCTCGTCCACTGAGTGGTCTCCGGTCACTCGGATCCAAAAAAAAATTCTGACGGGAGGAGATGTACACAAAATGTCTCGGGAAACAACAAAAGGAAATGTGTGATGCGCTGATAGAACGAAATCCATTTTCTATTATGAGCCTCATCCTTTATATTGGCTGGAGAGAGGACGAGAATAATAATAATAAAGGAGAATCTGTTTAAGTGATAATGTCGCGTCCGAGGCGATGATACTCCACCTTGAGCATTTTTTTTGGAGCGACTGACCGACCAGTGTTCCAAAAAAAAGATTCTTGATGTGAGTCTTGAGCTAAAAAAAGATGTCAACGAGAATAAAAAAAGGAGGTGGAAAGCAGGTAGCGAAAGGAATTATCTTGTTGTGTGATGTGATCTCTTCTGAGATGCTCTACACAAGGTCCCTCCTTCTAAATTTATGCTTATCATTGTGTAAGCAAGGTAATCGTTCTCTGCAGTTTTTTCTCGTGTGTGTGCATAGATGTTGGTAGGCCGGGACCCTGGTGAATTCCAAATGTGATCGTGCAAAAAGATATATAAAAAAAGAATCATCTCTTCTGCTAATAATCTGACCTTTTTCCCTGTCGCTGGTCATGACTCGCATGAAGAAAGGTAAAAGAAGACCTTTTCCCCTCCGCTGCTTTATCATTCCCATGGAAAATGCCTATATTTTTTTGAGAAAGTATCCTCGGCGTTCCTGATAAATGCAATTTTTATAAATTCCTTCACCACCTTTTCCCTTTGGCTCCGTAAGCCAGAAACATTTATTATGGACACAGAATTCTTTTTTAGATTCTTTTCGTGAATAAGAAATATTGAAAGAGACGTTATGAAACACTTTCTTTTCGTGCATCAAAAAAATCAAAATCCAAAACCTTTTCTTGTCCACAAGCAGCATGCTACTACCACCGGCGACAAACATCTCATAAATCTCTAAATTATCAGAAGAAGAAGAAGAAGGAATGAAACAAAAAATAAAAAGGTGAAATTCTTCCAATTAAATTCCCACAAGATACATCTCAGATGTTCCTACATTCCCGTAAATAGTCCATTATCTCCAGTCACTCTATATTTTTGAATCACTGGAAGGGAAACCAGATTCCTCATTATCAATCAGACGAAACCACCAGGAAAAAAGAATGCATTAACAATGATCTCGAAACAAGTGAGGCGGATCAGAGAGCCTGCCCAGAAGCACAATTACATGCTGTGCAACATCCAAAAAGTTACTCTCTTCTTCTTCTTTGGTTAAATGCTTCCAGCGCCAAAAAAAATCAGGGATTCAACTGGAGTAAAACAAGTAACTCCACGCGTGTTTGAGTCCGATTCGAATGCATCTGGGATAACAATGTTTCTTTTTTTTGTCTTATCTGATTTGTGGTAGATACAGAACCAACAGCATTCTCTCCTCATGTCTGATCTAATTATGGGACGGTCCGAGAACAGAAGAGAAGAGTGGTTGAACATTTATTTTCAAGGGAACAAAAAAATAAATCCTTCAAGGCACACGCAACACCTTATCGAACCGTACACAACTATGCGACTAGTCTCATCATTTGCATTCAAGAAATAAAAACAATAAAAGGGGATTAATGTGTAGCAGAAATGTGTGTGCATTAAATATTTTCTCAAACTTTTTTTCTTCTAAAAAAATGTCAAACGGCTGCCCAAGATAATGCGATTGGCAACCATTACGAGATTCTGACTTAACTTCATCATCATCACATCACACTCACTTCTT
Organism: Troglopedetes dispersus; assembly: GCA_027744215.1. Lineage (NCBI taxonomy): Eukaryota > Metazoa > Arthropoda > Collembola > Entomobryomorpha > Paronellidae > Troglopedetes > Troglopedetes dispersus. The sequence goes on from JAHZNF010001926.1 coordinate 89,534, forward strand.
GACAACCAAGGAGAAATGGATCAATGAGAAGAGTGCTCCCTTTTTTTCTAGTCTTGTTCTCACTGAGCTTCTTAATGGATAAATTCGCTCGCGGCAAAGATTCAAAAATATAAAAAATAGAATGGTAATGCACTCAATTACTTGGGAGCACTTTCCGTTGAAATAAAAAATAGAATGACTGGCACATTCTTTTTTTAAAGTGTACATTATGGAGCTCCTTTTTTATAAAAAGGAAACATAATAATATCAGATTAGCCAAATCCAGAATAACTTATCTTTTTTAAAATAATTTTTCTTAGAATGGATGGAACCATGTGCCCAGTGACTTCCATTAACTACAAAAAAAATTATTTGAAACAAAGGAGCTCTTAGCACATTATTTTGGAGTCACTCTCTTTACAGACAAGGAAGGTGGAGCTTTACGATGATAGCCATAAATATTCTTTCTTTGTTTCCAACACATTCTGTAGTTGTGATCAAGACGGAAGATAAGCCTGGTTTACTAAAAGCTTTCTTTTCCAAAAGTCAAATCAAGCGAATTATTTTTTTAAGGATGAAGCGGAAAAGTCAATAAAAATATGACACGCTTATTGATCCCTCCTCTAAAAAAATCGATGAGCATATCAATAAATGTCAAACAATATTTCTGACTGACATAAAGTTCACACCTACGCTGCTTATCACTCTTGCATTCCAGATCACCCCAAAAAATATATTTTCTGAAGTGTTTCGCCTTCAAAAAAAATAAATGTCAGGACGCGAATTGCTCCTCCTCGCATTCACATCATCCAAGACAAGACAAGAGAAAAAAGGGTAAACAAGTGAGCACGGAAAAGCTTTCTTGTTCTCGGGAGGAGTTCAGCCAGGGTTATGGGATCGTCCGTGAGAAAACATATGTTGTTGTGTGTGGGAGCATCCTCCTCGGTCCACCGAATCGGCTCAAGTAAATGGAATATTACTGTTTTGGTGGGAAAGGATCATCCGCGAAAAGGAACCACCAAACAAAGTAAAGTGAGCCACACAACTCCTCGTCAAAGCACAATAAATATGGAGCACACACATCTCAGCCGCCGCTGGTGTAACCTGAGATCGAGTCACAAAAAAATCTGTCTTCCCGAGATTCCCGAGGCGCCCTTCTCCAAAAGTTGGATACCTCTAATCCTTCCAATTTATAGTCTTTTTTTCTACACAAAAAAATGATTCACAGAAACAAAATGGTGAAAAAGGATGGAGAGATGATAATAATACACTTATCAAGTGGAAACAGATTCCTGGAAAGGATGATCCAAAGAAAGTGGTGATATTTATTAAGAAATAGTCTTTTTTTATTTTCGACTTCGCAGCTCCAAAAAATCCAGATAAATGAGACTATTTTGTAGGTGCAGAACGAATTTTTATGCGCGTCGATGAGTGCATGTATTATCTTATCTTCTCGGTTCTCTCTTTTTTTATACTCCAACTCAACATCTCAATTTAAGGAAATCTTTTTTTTTCGGGAAATAAAATTGGAAAAAAAGGAGGCGAATAGCTCCGTATAAAAAAGTTTATTGTCTCTTTTTTTCTTCTTTGAAGAAGGCTGCTTTTGCTTGCTGTCTGGCTAAATGAGCTTGCTCACCCATTAGCACGCACAATGAGTTCGTTTCGTGATACTGATGATGGGATGATGATATTGATCAAGACAAGAATAATAAAAAATAGGAGAGTGTGAATGCGGACGTGCCTCAAACTAAAATTTTCTTATGAGATTGCACACACACACCAAAAAAGTAATTTTTTCGATCACCCTTTTTTTCTCAAATATCCTTCTTTTTTGTTTGAAGAGATACAAGAAAAAGCTCGTGTTCCTTTATATTATTTTTTATGGAGGCTGAATCCTTTTAATAGGACAAAAGCAATAAAGTAATTGCAAATGAGTTGCTCTACAATGCATCAATATTGACTTAATAGTGGAGCAGCAGCAGGAGCATATTGACTAGATACGAATCACAGATGCGGATATCTTCTCTTGTGTTCCATATGCATGACCTCTCAGCTCAGCTCTCTCCACCAAAAAATGTGGAGCTGGAGAGAAGAGCCACTATAAAAAGTGTCCTTGGTGAAATGGCTCCATACAACTGTGGACAAAAAAGATACAACAAGGAAAGCGAACGTAATCGCAGCGCAAAAAAAATTTTTTTTGCTTGTTCAAAGAAAGAAAAGCGCAAGCAAGTTCATAATCGTGGCAGTTGCACACACACCAACCACTCAGATCACATTCTTGATAGATAGTCAATGCAATAATGGAGCAAAAAAAATCTCCGAAAAAAAAAGAAATATTGCTCTTCCATTCTCTTTCCAGTTCATTCATTCATTCTCTCTGGAAAGAAAAAAAAAGATGACCGTTATATTTTTCTCGTACGACTGTCACTCCATTTCGGGGCCAAACTAAAAACTTTGCTTTTGTGCGCAAACCTTTTTGATGAACAAGTTGAAGAGAGGCAAAAAAAATCCGTGTTGTGTGTGGCTCAACTCAACCTTCCAATAAAAAAGAGACTGAAAGGCAAAAAAAACTTTTCCATTCTCTTTTTTTATTATTTCGAAACGAAAGATAAGGCAAAAATATAAAGAAAAGAGAAAAGCCAGTTCTTGCTAAGTGAAACCTGTCCCACTTTGGTTACATTCATGATGATCTAAATGGAAGATATCTTCCATTAAAAAGTGGACCATGGTCTGAGATACTCCTTCACTACATCTATTTTCACTTAAAAAAAGAGAAAAAAAATATTTTCTGCTCCAGAAGTGGTCAGTCTAATGTACATAAGCACCGCACCACTACTACTACTTACTTATCTTAGCAACAGTAGCTGTGTGCAACCAGCTGCGCTCAGAGGCACAAAAAAACTAGACTACCCACCAAGGATATCCCATGGTGAACCAAAAAAAACAAGTGTCTCAGGTTCCTCTAGATTATATTTTTTGGTGGAGCTCCCCAGTTTTTGTGGACACAAACGGAATAAAAAATTTTTTTCTTATGTACATACCTACGTATGTGTCAAGTCCGTCGGTGTGTGGTGCTCGGTGTAATGGGGAAAATAGCTGGAGGCAGACGGGACAAAGATCTGTGGAGCAGCGGAACATGACATGAGACATAACACAGTTGCCTCGACAAAAAAAATAATGTAGAAGACACCTTAAAATATCCCCGACAAGACACGTATAATTTCTCGTCTAACCTGGAAAACCGGAGAAAACTTTGGGTAAATGAGCCACTTTTTTTGTGCTGAGTCACGATGTACTTTTTACCTTCTGGCATTTTATTTCATGTGTGCATCCTGAAACAACTTTTGACTCTGAAGAAGAAGAAGAAGAAAAAGAGGTACGTTTCTCTCTTTCTCTCTTTTCCTCGCTAAAAAAAGAAGAAGGTATTTCTTGTGTGTGTGCGAACAAGTTTAGATTGGATTAAGAACATCCCATCACTTCTCCTTCTCTCTTTCCAAAAACCAAACAAAGCAACGAGGTGAATTGGAGCGGACATTACATCCCTTCCTTTCCTCCCTTTCTCTCTCTTCTGTGCACACACACAGAGACTCAGAACTAAAAAAATAATATTATAACCAGGTAAAATAGATCCAAGAAACAGAAAAAGTAAGATGGACGATATGGATCTTCTAAACTTTTTCTTCCTCTTCTTTATTTCTTCTTCTTCTCATATATATTTCCTTTTTTCCTGCTCCACAAAAAGAAAATACAAGAGAAAATTGGTGGATGGATGGTGAGAAGATCAAGGAGCACAGTAGACACACACACACACCCAAAAAAGTTTTTTTGTGGTGCAGTCAAACTTCACATATTTTGTGAAACAAGGAAAAAGGGAAGGAGATGTGTACACTTTTTTCTCTCTCGATATCATCATTTGGAGGAGGAGGAAAGGTGTCCACTTGTTCTTCCCTTATCTTTTCCAGATGCACCTCTCTCGCAAGTGTCTCCGAGAATTTTTGTTTAAAAAAATAACCACTGACGGCAACAGAGATGTTTTTATATTTTTACCCAAAAAGTCTTCCCCACTTAAACCACATCATAGATGTGTAAACATGTATATTTTTTTGGAGGAGGAAATAATATAAAATGACCAAAAGACCTACTGACTCAGTCCCGTTCTGCTATTTTCTCATGTTCTTCTTCTTTGTTGGCACACATGTTTCTCTTTTTGTGTCCAAAAAATAAAAGGAGAGGTAGCATGTGAAGACATGTGAAAACAAACCATTAGCAAATGTTTTTAAAAGTGTCTCTTTGATCTTGAAACGAATACTATATATTTTTTTAAAAGAGGAGTTTTTTTTGTCTCCTTTTTTCGTGCCATGAATAATGCAAAGCATGTAATGAAACAGCATCCATCCCTTTTTTTCCTCTTCTCGTCTGGAAAATGTCAATGAGACACGGGAGAAGTTAACAATTTTCTTGTGCACACATAATACTCGTAAAAAGGGATCAAGTAGATACGGGAAATGGGAACGTTTTGCTTTTGAAATTGGATACATCCAAAAAAAAATTCTCCCTTGATTTTATGAACCCAATGAATCCTGAGCTTTCTCCTCCGGGACGAAGATGGAACAGAACCAGAAACAAATTTTCATAAAAAAACGGATGCATAGAGAATGAATGCATCATGAAATGGTTGTTGCTGCACTTCAAGGAATTATGGAGCACATATTGAAGGAGGAGAAGAGGCGTATTGCACAGCATATACGTTTGTAATTCCCACTTCTCATATCAAAAAAATTTTCTCCAATAAACTTCCACCCTTTTATATTCTTCTTCCCAGCAAAGCAGCTCATCATCATTGGGGAAACCGAGTTCATCTGGTTGCCACACACCGAGCCAAAAATAATAATATTGGAACAAGGTTTTTACTCCCCGAAAATAAAAAAATGTGCAGCCAATTCCACTTATGTCTGTACGATCGGTTATTTTGATCTTGGATGAGTCACAAAGCCAAAAACAGCAAGTTTACTATTCCATGAGTGCTGCACTTGTTCATTATTGTGACGGTGGATCCCAAAGGAAATTTTTTTGGAGGAAGGAAGGGTGGAAAAAAAGAGACGTAATGCATACATTGGTAAAAAAAGGAAAGGGTAACTTAGTAAAAAAAAATATAAAAGAGGATGTTTAAATAATCACTCATGCTTGTTAAGCATGACAAAAAGAATGCTCACTGTCTGCATTGATAAGACATATGCACCTTCGTGGGATGTTCTTTTGGGAAAAAAATAAAGACAACTCTATTCCCGTTCTGTTCTGATTTTATGTTGTGACTAATGAGCTTTGTGTCAAGAAATTCAAAGTTTTCCGATAAGGCTCACTGCACATACACACACAACAGGATCCATTACATCTTGATAGATAAGACTTAATCAGGATTTAATTGGACACAAAAAAATGTTTCGTTTAGGAAAACATGCTTTTTATAATGAGCTTAACTTGAGCATTCCAAAAATTATATAGGTATTCTTGTTCAAAGGAGAAGCACCAGATAACACAAATCCATCTGCACACAATTGAAATGAATACTTCTGTATCCACTTTAAAAAATATGGAGACAAATTCGTCCAAGCTATAATTCAAGCTCACAGAAGAAAGAAAGAACGAAAGGATACATATTGTTTAGTTGGATAAGAAAGGAGACTTTCTTGATAACCCAATTCATATGGAATGAAGATGTCTCGTTTTTTTAAAAAAGGAGGAATTCTTATTATTATTCCACCAAAATGTGCGGGGGAGATACTAAAAAAATAATAATCAACTCAGTCGGGACGCTGTGTTGCCCTCACAGAAGTCAAGCATTTCACATTTTGTTGTACAAAAAAGATATTCCTTTTTCCCAACGGAAAAAATGTCAAGACGTTGCTCTTTATATTTAAAAAAAAGAGAAGCTGGTAATGTTCGGATGTCTTTGTGATGTAATACTATTTAAAGAGCGACTTCATTTGCTGCTCTGTAGGGAGACTGTGTCAACCGAGGATAATGTACTCTCGGAGAAGATTTACAGCACGTCAAGGAAAAAATATAAGAAGAAGCAGCAGCAGTATGGAAGTATACACATCACTGAGGACACACATTGTATGTATGAAACTGGGAAATGAAAAGATAATGATAAAAAATATGTGCGTCTCTTTTTTGTTGACCATCTGCGGAGAAAAAAGAGGAAAAGCTCCCCATAATATTTATGCACACAAAAAAAAAACGAAGAGAAGGATATATGGTGACTCTTTGGCTCTTTTTTTCTGGTATTTTTCCAAAAAAAAATCTCAGGAAAAAGAAGATAGGAATGAAGCCTCTGGTAAGACTGTTTACTGAAGACAATATTTTCTTTGACGAGGTAATTTTCAATTAAGTGTTTGTGTGCACCAATATGGAGCCACCATGAAGTAAGAATTGAGGGGATTCTTGGTGAACTTATCATTTTTGTTGACATTTCAGGGCCACATTGTGTGTCTGTGCAAATAGAGCGCTTGTCTAAGTGTGGTTCACGCATGTTAAGTTGGCAGACACCTTCGATCTCCAAAAAGAAAATAATATACAAAACCCAGGTTAACAAGACCGCCCCAAAAAAACACCACCAGCAAAAAAAAAGATATAAATTTCTCTTTTAGATAGAGTCCTGTCAAAATGTTTATGTTTGTTGTTGACTCTTGCTCATCTCGAGTCTTCCCTTCCTTCCCATTTCTTGTTACCTTTCATTCAATTTTCCTTCAAAAATACGCGATATTCATGTCAAAAAAGGTACAACAAAAGTCAGAGATTTTGGAAGGTAGTAAATAGTAGTAGTATCCCACCTCATAGAAGAAAAATCTTTTATGAGCCTCCTCCACTTACTTATGCATTTTTCATTATATTTGGGGGGAAAACCTCTTGGGTGGCAGAGCATGGGTGACCCGCTGCCCGAAGAATGGACACAAAATTTTTATTGGCACACACAAGGATTTATATTATTCAAAGTGGGGACAACGACCAGAAGATAACGGTTATCTTTTCAAGATTATATCTTGCTACACACCTTTTCACAAGTGAAACGGGAGCAAACAACCTGAGCGCAGGTTCTCCGCAATTTAAAAATTCACAGGGAAATCGGGAAAATGCTCCAACTTATCATGTATCCAGATAAACCACTTGCCTAAAACGTAACTTTTTGATACACAAGTCCAACTTAAGATCTAGAAATGATGTTTCAATACTACTACCAACATCATAGTAGAGGCATTGTGGCGTCATGACTTATGGCACTCCAGAGAATTTAGTTGATCTTCACAGATGGATTGTTAACCATTGCTACATTTGCTGCATAGTGGAGGCATTTGGTAAAGTTAAGTAGTAGTCTGCGGAACCATATAAACAAGTATTATGGGGCTCTAGCGAAATTTCTTTCCTCCAAAAAATGCACACCAATGTAACGGTTTTTGTATTATTTCCATTTTGATGCATGCTTGCATGCAGTGTGGGAATGGGTTTAGGTAGGAGCATCAAGTAAATAAAATTATTTTCTCTTGTGTTTCTTTCCCTTCCTTCTTACTTTTATGCACACACAAGCACCAGCTTCCCATAAAAATAGTGGAGCAGGAGGGAGGATTCTATCAATTGAATTGAGTTCTTAGACAACTTTTCTTTATAAAGTGCCATTACTACATTTTATAGAGCTCCACAATACAAATTCTCATCTTCCTCAACGTATTCTTCTCTTCATTTTTACACCATTTTTCTCACCAAAAAATGTATGTAATTTTGTGTGCATTATTACTGGCTTTGGAAAATGGGGAGTTTTGTTGTTGGTTTTTAGTGGAAAAGGAACAATGTTCCGTCGGGGAACATGCAAAAAGAATTATTGTTCATAAATCCTCGGTTGAAGGGTCGAACAATAGGCCACCGTCACATTGTGGACTCAACATGACACGAAAAATGCAAGAAAAGAAAAAAAAACACAGACCGAACCATAAACCATTTTGCCTCCATTTTTATTTTCAGTTGAGGAAGGAAAACAACGGAGGATTATATTTTTTTCCTCTCTCATTGAAAACCTATTACATGGACACGTTTGTGGTCTGTGTTTTTTGGTGAGGTGACCAGCCCGAAAAACACACATCCTTTTTAGAAAAAGAGTGAGACTAAACCGGATAAGGCGAGAGGAGGCAAGGCAAGGCAAGACCAGCACAATGTTGTGACAGTGGACCTTGTCAATTGAATTGCACAGATGAAGTATTAAAGCTGGACCTTTTCAGACACTCTACTCGTCCGGAACAATCTCTCCTTGTCGACCTCACACCAAGATAATATGGCTCAACCGAAAACACATTGTCCTCAAAATCTCACTCACACACACACAGTTCACTTTTTTTCTTTGATTTCAGGATTAAATGAAAAAAAGGAGGGGAACGGGGGTGGATACTACTTCTCCGTTTTCCCCGGGCCATCAAAATGGGTCACCACCACAAAAAAGAAGAATTTTTCTTGAAAAGAAGTGGGCAGCTCAACTTCCCATCTTCACCATCACTTCTTCTTCTTCTTCTTCACCTTTTGTTTTTTTTTTCAAACTTTTCTTGAAAGAAGTGAAGAAAAAAACCTTCTTTCTTGGACACATTTTTCTTTCAATAAAATTTTCAAAAAAAATCTCCCATGAATACAACTTGAAGCTCTCAGGTTCATGGGCCATTTTTTTCTTTTGGTGTTCCAAAACTTTATATTTTTTTGCAAAAAAGAAGGGGATTACCTATAAAAAATCACTGGGTTTTTTTTTTCATCCAAAAAAATATTTATTGAAAAGTAAAATAATCCTTTTTCGGAGGTGTTAACACAAGACTTGTTGTGTGAACAAACTTTTTGTCACAATAAAAAAAATTTTCTGGATCCATGCATCCGCAACTCACGAACGAAAGAGAAAAAGAAGTTTTTCTAAGCTTCGAGAGAAGAAAAATAAGGAGTATTTAAGATTGACAAAATCCATAACCAGATTTTTATTTTCATTGTCACCAAAATCTCCATAATATTTTGGAGTCTTGTTCCCTGCAGTGTGCAGTTGCGTGCACTTCCTTCACAAAATAGTTGAACAAAATGCATAGAAAAAAGGTTTATTTCATTTTTAGTTATCCGCGTGACCCACTTTTTTTTTAAAAAAAAAAGCTTCAACAATCTTTTATAATTTCTTCTTGAAGAAGACGAAGAAGAAGAAGAGATGGGAAAATGGGGGAAAAATTATATGGATCAGAACTGTCTTTTTGTGGTAATAATAATGATGTGATGTGATAAGGCAGGAAGGAAAAAGATTGAAATTGAAAGGCTGTGAGAAGTCCTTAAAAAAGGCAAAGGAGCTTAGATGCACACACACATCACTGCACACAAAAGAAGGAAAAGTGGATTTCTTTATTAAAAAAGTCACAGAGAGAAAAGTAGCAGAAAAAGATAAGCATTATGTAGTGCAGCGAAATCTAGGGTAGTGATGAATGTAATGTGAACGAAAAAAATGATCCGAATCTAAAGCTTTTTTATTGACTGACTGACTGACACACTCCTTTTCATCCTTCAAATTTGAGCCGGATTCGGAAAGGAGAGCACATTTTTTATTTTCGGTGTTCACTTATTTGTCTGTCTGTGTCATCCTATCAGGTTCATAGGAGGATCCAACAATTAATATTTTTGGAACCATTTTTATAAACAATTTTTAAAAAATCTCAGCTGATCTTTTGGAGAGCTTACCAAGTTCTTATTTTTTGGTTCAAAGAACTGATTGTGTCCAAAATATTTACCTTGGGAGAGAGAGAGATAAGATTTTATGATGCGGCTGGCTTAAAGAATAAAACATTCTGAATGAACCAACAAACAAAAAAATGTAGGATTGCTCCATTATCTATCATTTCTTTCATGTTCCTCCTCATTTCTTTCCAGTGCACAGATGTATGTGTGTGCAAAATAAAAAGGGGTAATAATAGAAAAGTTATTTTCCACTTCCTCGTCCTCCTCATGTTCAGTTATCTGACAGAGCATTATATTGAGCTGTCATGTTTTTTTTTTCGAAAAAAAAAACATTACTTATATATTTTTTGTGGGATATGAGATGATGATGATGACCCACCAAAAATGGATTTCCTCGTTAAAGGTGACTGACAGATAAGACCATTTTCATCTGCTGTCTGCTTTACTTCTTTTTTTCTCCAAAAAAGTATCTATCCAAAAAATGGCTCATTATTTGAGCTCGTATCTCTTTCTCCAGCTCGACAAAAATACTAAAAGTAACATTCTTCTCTTTAATAAAAAAGCACAAATGCATACATGCTTTTTACCTTATCCATTATACTGTAAGTGAGGGAGGTGATATATAGATAAGCTCATTTTTCTGTGTGTGTGCGACTCAGGAAAAGGTTTGATCACTCCGATATACGGAAATACGAGAAAGATAAATAAAAAACGCAACCCAACACAAATAAAAAGAGATTTTCTCTGCTCAGCTTTGAATAGACACATATATTCCTTGACGAATATATATGGCAATAATGTACACACGCACGTAAACTCCAGAGATGAGGCAGAAAAAAAAATTGTGAAAACCTTGTCTCCCAAAGTCCCAGATTTACTCGGAGCATGCAGCCCAGAACCAGCACAGAGGAGAGGAGAGAGCTCAAAATACACGACTCGCTGAGCTGTACGCAATCCTAGTCAAACATAATCCAGCACCGCTGACAACGAGGACGCGACAGGAGGAGGAAGAGTAAAAAAAAGCTTAAGTTTGACAATTGGACTCTTTTTTTTTCATGGAAAGGAGTTTTCCAGTTCATGTTCACCATATTAGATTGCGGAGACGTGTACGACATAAATGGCTACACCAAAAAAAATAAAATAACCAGGTAAGCCAAACCAAAACTGACTCACTTTGTCAACCTTGTTCCTTTCTCGCTTTTTCGCCATTTCCTCCGCCAGGAAGACAGACAAGGAAATAAAGACACAGGAAAACAAAACTTGTTCGTGTTTTCACAAGATTGTAGTACAATAACCCCGAGAAAATAAAAAAAAGAGACAGAGATGATGATGCAAGTTTCATATTTAAGTGGATTTTACCTTCCTTTTTTATAGAATGCTGTCCTTTTTTGCATTTTAAAATGTGTCCAATAATGAAACTTTGGAAAGAGGACATTTCCCAAAAAATGTAAATATATTTTTTTTTACCTGTTGGGTTAATTTGAGAAATAAAATGGCTCACTTCTCTGTTGCTTGTTGTCGCGCTTATCAATGGATCCCTTCTTCCACGTTTCTCTCATGTTATGAACTCATAAAAAAGAAAAGTTGTGTTCCAACTCGATAAGGAAACTGTCAAGCCATTACTTCCTTGTGCTCATTCATAAGTCATATGTGATGTGTAGAGAAAATATTAATATTTACAAGAGACTTATATATGGCCACATGTTCAAAATATATAGCACAATTTAATGTCTCGTTACTACTTCACATTTTCCAGATAATATTCAAGATCAGGAAAAAAATATAGCAATGAACTCGACAAGGAACCTTGTTCAGCCACATGTTCAAAATCTATAGCACAATTTAATGTCTCGTTACTACTTCACATTTTCCAGATAATATTCAAGATCAGGAAAAAAATATAGCAATGAACTCGACAAGGAACCTTGTTCACGTCACGTTTCTTGATGCTATCTTTCCCTGGTGTTTTGTGAAAGTAAAAGTTATGCTTTCTGTCGATCGTATCAATTGTGTGCACCAAAAAAACTTTTCCTGGTAAGCACATTCTCAAGCAATTTTAATGCAAAGAAGCTTTTCTCTCTAAATCTTTCGTGCGTACACTTTCAACTCAAAACATGATTTTCTTTTCATGACAAGGTTAATTTTTATTTTATTTTTTTGGAGGTGGGTGGGGTGGTCGTGGCCGTCAAACTAATTTACAAGAATTTTTCAACGCACAAGTAAAAATCCTTGAAAGTATATAAAATTCCATTCCATTGCACCGGCAGAACCGCAAGAGCCAAAAAACAAAAAAATATAAATACAAACGATCTAATCTAAAAAAAAGTTCGATCCAGAGAGTGTTCTGAAATCCGAGGAGGAAAAAGACCAAAACAGATTAAAATCCAAAGCATGCACATTTTAATATGCGTTTCCTCCTCCTTCTCAGGACATATTACGTTCTCAAAAAGTTTTAAAAAAAACTACTCAACTCACCCTTTCCTCTCTCCCGGAAAATACTTCCTTTTTTGTTTTTTTTTTTGTATTTTACATGTTAAAATATATTTTTAGTTGTTGTTGTTTGCTCCACTGCAGCAAGCAAAAAAAAGTTGGAGGAGGAGGATAAAATAGCATCGTTTTTTTTCTCTAGGATTTATATTTTATTCGATCCAGAGAGTGTTCTGAAATCCGAGGAGGAAAAAGACCAAAACAGATTAAAATCCAAAGCATGCACATTTTAATATGCGTTTCCTCCTCCTTCTCAGGACATATTACGATCTAAAAAGTTTTAAAAAAATAAAACTACTCAGCTCACCCTTTCCTCTCTCCTGGAAAATACTTCCTTTTTTTGTTTTGTTTTTGTATTTTGTATGTTAAAATATATTTTTTGTTGTTGTTGTTTGCTCCACTGCAGCAAGCAAAAAAAAGTTGGAGGAGGAGGATAAAATAGCATCGTTTTTTTTCTCTAGGATTTATATTTTATTTTAACCTGGGCTATAATAAAGTTGAAGCCGTCTTCTACTTTTTTAAATAGAACTTTACGAGGTTTTTCTACACATATAAAAGAGAATAAATGGCGGGGAAATAAAAACATCGACATTTCCTGAAAATTTTCTCCTTCCTTCTCCTCCTTGCATTCCTCATGTCTGGGGAGTTTGAGAAGTAGTAAAATACCTGGATTTTAACATGGAACACGTGGAGCGATTGAAATCCGAGTCAAAGCAAAACTCCGAGAAAGGTGAAATCTTGAGCAAGGTTTTTCCTTAAATCTTTTTGAGTGCAACCATTTGAAATGTTGGTATGAACTCATTTCATGCAATCACTGCATAATAGTAGTGGCTGCTTTCACTACAAAATAAAGTTCATGTGAAATAATATCATAGTAATACCCGAAAAATATATAATTTAATGGAGGACTTTAGCCATCATAACTGTCTCCAATTAAAAGTGCAGTTCAATCCCATAAAATTCGCATTTTCACACTTTATGCGAAAAGGGACGGGAAAGGAGTGAAAAAGAGAAATAATAAAGCTTGGCATTAAAAGGTGCAATAATAACTAATAATGAGGGAGAAGGAGTCATAATTCAACTAATATTATCGTCTTTTTTATGACTCCAATAAACTTGAACTTTTTCATCTAAAAAACGAATACAAAACTAGAAACTACTGATATTCCGGACTTTTCCTGAAGCCGATAAATGAGTAAAAACAAGGCTTCCTTGTAAATTTATTTTGCAGGAAGCAATCTTATTATTACACTTCCCTGCAGTTGTTATTCCTCCCGCATCACGTGTGTATCTACTTATCTCCAATTTTTAATCACAAAAAAAATCCGAACCTTCCGAATTTCCATCGAAGCTTCCACCAAAGCACTCCTTTCCTTAACGATTCCTCCTCCATCACGACGGATGGAATTATCACTTCTCGACAGATGCTCGTGGTCACGAAGAAGAAGGAGAGTCGGAAGCTAGC
>JAHZNF010001927.1:0-13626 GCA_027744215.1 Troglopedetes dispersus
TTTTTTTCTTGGACATGAAGATTCCGAAGATGGGTTAAAGGCCTTTGCGTTCATCCAGCATTTTATCAAGGCTATTTCATATTTAGCTGAGAAATTACTTTTTGCTGGCTCCATGAGAGTGTATTATAAAACGAATGAAATCTTCAAGAATGCATGGGGCATTGCGAATCTTTTTCACTTCTTGGGCTTGACAATTTCTAAAACTCATCCGTTACAATATGAAGATAGGCGAAAATTTGCATTTAAACTGTTTTAAATTCAACAACGGATTTGCCTCCAACTTTATTACTTATTTCTGCAGTATCCCACCAACCTGATCAATTGATGTTTTCTAAACTGCTTAACGAAAATGGAGAAGGGGTTAGCACAGCACCAGCATTGCTTCTCCTTTGCTCACGTCATAAGTATCGAAGAGCGCGAGCGTGCTTAGGCTCATGCCGGAGCTGTGCGTACTACCGGTTGCAATTGTAAATACTTAGATGCGGTGCGTCATGTGTTCATCTAATGGTTTCGAGGTGAAGTGTGTTGATGAAGGCAAAAGAATTAAAACAGGTCTTTCCCCCATTTAATCCTGACATGAAGGTTGTCAGTCTTGTTTTCATTCACAGTACACATATTTCAAAAACTGGTTACATTATTATTTACACGAAATAAAATTGTGTGTTGGTATTTTCTCTTATTGCCGCCTGTTGCCAAATAAAATATGGAAAAGAGGAGCAAGTGATAGCTAGGTGTAAACTGGATGTACCAAAACATATAACATAACTTACCTATACAACTTCGTCCACATACATAGTCTAGCTAATATGAAACGTAAAGACATTTCTCTTTTTAAAAACTCGGCTCTTCAGGAATATTCTCATCTTCCAAGAGCTCATAAGTATTTTCATTTAAAAATCAGTTTGTGATGCTGACGCAGGTTGACAGAAGAAAAGTGTCTTCCGTAAGTAGGTAGGACCGGAGCGTAAACTTTTCTTGTTCCACAAACGGATTAATCTTGAAACATGACTTTCCCGCACAGAACTGTGCCGACTATGAACTAAAATGCTTTCCATTCTTTTGGTGGTAGTTGTTATAATAAGTTTGTACACACAAAGTGAAAACAAGAATCAGAAGCCTTCCTCCTTCATGTTTCCCGGTAGCACAGAAGTAATAACAGCACGAGTTTGTGTTTATGTACAATGTCTAAATAATTGCTCATACATGCATATTATACATATAACATGCATAAAATTATGACGACTGCTGTTGTAAATGTAATCATAATGAATGTAATATACAATGTGTACAGTTGATAGATGAGCGAGTAAATGCTAGCAAACCACACGACTTTTTACTGAGGGAAGAAGGGAAAATGGGAAAGGAAAAAATATCAAACTCTCATAAGCCTCATCCCATTTCTGACTCCTTGTATGCTCACATATAAGAAACCACAGGGGAACAGAATTATGAAATCTATCAAGTTGAATTGTGAGTCTTAATGTCTCCTTCAGGCAGGAATATTTATGATCGTATTTAATTGCATCTTCCTCACAGAGAGCCTGCCATATATTTCATTTTTTGTGGATGTGATATTAAATGTTTGCTTTTTCCTTTATTCAAAATACATAAATGCACTTAGGATAATATTTAATTTAATGTGCCTTCTCTATATCGTATGAGTGTGACTTTTGTACTTTAAAACGTGTATATGTAGTTGCGTTAAAAATTGCTAAATCTACCCATATAGTGAACGTTTTATTAAAATAAGGAAAATATTTTAGCTCTGATTTTAGAATATGATAGAGAGAACCATATATTACATAGAGAATTTACGCGCTATATTTACAAATGTTTCGCACACGATGTTCTCTTTTTAAAGAGCTAAAACACGAGCATTTTTACATTACCAAAAATTGAATCTTTTCTAGGCAATAATAATTCATCTTCTCGAATATTTTTTATAAAGAACAGCAGAAGTAGAATGATTGATTATGCACGCATTGTTTATTCCATTTTGCTGTGAAGGGGCACTACCATTACATTCTTTTGACTTGAGTCAAAGGAACAGTGAAAAAAGAGTTACTGGCTTACCGAGACCCCACCAAAACCAATAGGCTACTGCTTTTGTTTGTTATTGTGCTCAGGTTGTTGTGGTTGAAACCTTCAGGAATCAAGACAAGTACATGAATTTATGACCAGATGGAGGATAATTAGGGTAAAGTATTGATGCACTCATGTATGTGGATAATATTAATTGTTTTAATGAATACTTGCACACAGATGAAATCCTGTGGGAGACTGGGCTCATGGGTGAACTCCAAGGAAAGAACTGAAAACGATTACTGTAATTAAATGGTCAGCTACTATCAGACTGCGGACTACTCCAAGTAAGCAAACGTTACTATTATTATTAATCATAAGTTCAAAAGATTCAAGGGCATAGCATTTTAAGTAAACGTATAACATCTTAAATTAAAATTTTCATTTTATGTATTTGAAATGCTAACGTTTTCTCTTTAAACTGATGGACATTGCAAATTACAAGTGCACTTGGAGGCGAAATGCTAAGAAGTGTTAAATTCAAAAAGTTTACGGCCACAAAACATCATATTGGAAATCAACTTGGTCTAATTCTCAAGAAAATTGAAAATCATGATTGTGCCAAATTGGATTGAGTCTCTATTCGAAAATTTGTATTTTCTTTACTTCCTCGTATTTACATACATATCAGAGAAATCCTTGGAGAGGAAGTTTGTAGCGTGGAAGAAGTGGAAATTGAAAAGGTTATTTTAACGAATTGAAGTGTATAGTGTATAGTATACACGATTTCTTTTGTACATCAGTGTTTCTCCTAGCTAAATCATATATGTACACATGTGGGAAAAATGATCAGAAACAAGGAAAAAATACTGGCAGATTTTCTCAGTGTACCATAATCTCAAATTGCTCGGATCTAGTAATACGTCATACATGTAATGTGCATGTATTCATATACTCTGACTTTTTTCCTCCAATTTTTATTAGAGGTCGGAATATGTGACTTGAGAGATGGATGGTTGCATTATTATAAAGTTCATATATTACATCTTCCTTTTTTACTTAAGTGTACTGTTCCACAAAAAGAAGAAAACTAAGTTTTAGCCTTTGTTACTCCTTTGGTTGTATGCCACGATGTCTTGGAAAGTTAGGAAAATTGAAGGTTGAGTGAGATTCTGGAGAGATTTGCTTTTAGAAAGAAAATCTTTTCTTCCATACATACATTTTTTATCAATGCTGATGATCACTATTTTTGTGTACACAATATACATCATCAACCTATCATACCCGTACTTTATTGTGGGGAGGTAAAAAGGTAAAGTTGACTCTTGGCTTGGCTTTCGATTTATACGCAATAAATAAGTCTCGGTCTCGTTCAAGATATTGGTATTGGCATTGCATTGGCTGGATTCCTCCTTCTTCTGAACGAAGACTGAGGGTAAAATGGAAAAGATATTCCTTACATTTTGACTCCTGACACTTGAAGGGAAAAAACACCCTTTCCTTCCCCTTATTATTACACACACACAAACGCTGTGTCGTCTATGAATCAAGTAAGTGATCGAAAAATTTATAACAAATCTTGGCTTTCGTATTGAATTACAAAGTTCCAGTCGAAAGTGATTTATGCTTCATGAGTGCAGCATAATAATCAGTAATGGAAAGGGATGTGAGAAGAGAAGAGCTATGTACTCACACCATTGTACATTGAAAATAAACTTACTGTTTTGTCTGTTTGGTGCGGTACACCTTACGAGATATTATTTTTTTATTCGTGTAGAATATGTATAAACATATACTTTGTGCAGAGTTTTGACTATTAACATTCCTAGGAACCAAAATGTGCACAACAGCAAATACTTTAAGAGGAGGGTGACCTAGTCAAACGAATCTTTGTCACATGAGCATTTACTAAGCAAGTTTGCTTTTACCGCATCAGACTTCTGAGCGAATTATGTGTTGGTATATTAGTGAAATTATTTTTTAATTTACCCTTGTTCGTTGTAACAATTTTATAAATTTTCGGCAAACTGGAATGGTTTGCTTTGATTATCATAAAGATCATTTTTCTATGTTAATATTTTAGCAATGGCTACCTTATTTTACTCAATTTCTTGAAGGAAATTGAGGGAAAAGAGTGAAAGAAGGTAGACTGAAAAAACCACACTGGCTTAATTGAATATATTAGATTATATAATGTACTATTGGAAGAAGAAGAAGTGGGGTTGTTTTAACTTGATTGTTTTTCCACTTTCTTTCTCTTTTATTCATGAATAAAAACAGTTGGCTTGTAGTTCCAAGTGTGTAATGGACAATATGTATTCCATCCTAGAGCAAACTTGCTACTACATATTTAACTCATCCACCACTATGCCCTGGTACATATGTTTTTCACCAACAGAGAATCTATCTTCATGTTACCCTCTGTCCGTCGCTCTTATTGAATAACAATGTATGGAAGGGGAGTTAATTTATTAATATTGTATTTTTTCATTCTCTCCTTTGATCATGCAGTTAAATACGAGTGTATTATTTTTTTCCTACGCGGTCCTCATTCGAAATGCATTTTTTAATAATGGTAATTTACCTTTTCTTCTAATCGATTGCAGCCACTCCACTTACAGCAGCAAACCACTAGTAATATTTCTACTATCAGAAAAAATGAGACAACAGAATAGAATTATAGCGACATTAATTTTTTACAATATTAGAACTTCTCTATAAAAAAAGGGTTTCCAACCATATTTTTTTAGAAAATGTGGAAACGCAAGGCAAAACTTGAGTGGAAGAAGGGGTTGATTATTTTCTTCTTATTATTATATGTATATTTTCCTCATCAACATAATCATAAAGTATGCATGTAATAAGGGAAAAGAAAAAAGTGCGGGATGGTGGTATAGCTTCCATGATCGTTGTTGTCGTTAATGTACCTACTCAGAAGGGGCTACAAATTTTAGCTTATTTTTACTTGAGTCCTGCGTAAAAAAATTGTTTTTCACCAAATTTTTATAGTAAAGGTACGTGTTATATTTATGTACTGTAAAGTCACTACTGCGGTGAACCAAATACCAGCTAAAAACTCTTCGGCTTTTAGGACAATATGAATATGTATATATTTAAATATGCACGTTTGAAATTTACACCCTTTATAATATTTGTTTATATTTACATGTGGGAAAAACGGAGTTGTGAACTAGGAAGGATCGAGTGAAAAAGCCATTACATAAATGCATGTGTTTTTAAGCCATTATTAAAATAGGGCTTAATTAAAATAGAGTGTGTGGGCTTCGTCCTCTCTGCTCTCACTATTTTTTCCTTCTGTCTCACTATTTTTCTCCCTGAGTATTTTTTCTTCTTGTGTACTTCATGATGATGATGAAGCTAGTGTTATGTAGTTGTGGTTGTTTTGTTGGAATGGAACATTATTTGAACATCATATCATCATAATAATAATACGCATATATCAAAAAGAACATATATTTTCTGAGACAAAAAACGCACTACATCAACTGTTTACTAGCTACGAAAAAAATTTATACATACTTTTCTTCTATAACTAAAAATAAGAAATGGTGTAAAAATTTCTGCATATTTTTCTCCCTCGTAGAAAAAAAAAAGAATGAGACACTTCTGCCAGTTTAAGCTACAACTACTTGCTTATGTACTCCAAGTTATTCGGCGACCACTCCGTCATACCATTTTTTTCTCTTCCCCTGTCCTCTTTCCTATACGTACACTTTTGGATGACTTGTGAGTAAAACATTAAGCTTGTAAAGTAGTCTCCTCTCTGTGTGTTTTCCACTAATTTCCTGGCAGTTAAAGTACAATTTACTAGTACATTTTTGTAAATGATGGCTTCACAAGATGGATTTATTACTGTGGCAAAGCTACCACTATTCTGCTCTGCTACTGATGAATGCTGTTACGGTTATTACAACAACCTTGTATATGCCTGGCTTGCACACAATGTAGTAGTAAAAAGCGAATATATTGTTATAGTGAGAAATGTTCAGGAAAAATTTGTATGGAATACAATATGTGAACTCGTGTTGTGTAAAATATGCCTACATTACTGTATACTTATGACTTCACAGTGTTGAACGTGTGTTCTTTAAGTAAAATTAGAAAGCTAAAAACTTAAAATGCGCATATATCATTCATATAATGGATCTTTCCATTATTCTCTTAAAGTCAATTTCACAACTTGATTTAATAAACACAACGTAGCAGTTAAATCAAATTATCACACGTTAGATCATACCAAGTAAGAAAAAACGACTGGTAACCATTTTTTGGGAAGGATTTTTATCGCAAAACACGAAAAGGAATCTTTTATCTCGTGCAATTGTTACTTGTCGTCTTATTCCCATTCATCATTTCATTTCTTTATGCAGCCATCGGTAAACCGAAGATAAGCATTGGTTCTATTTATTATGAATCATTTCACATTTCACTCTTTCTCTCTCTCTCTCTCTCTCAGTACTTTCGTATCAACAATTTCTGCCGTTATTTTATTTTATATCCAAAACTTGCATACATATCCTTCTTCAAAAATGTTTTTTGTTAGGTAACTGAAAAAATAGACGCAATGTAGTCATATGAAAGTGACATATCAAATTAGACAAGGTTTTCTTACAAGGGAGCAAAGTATTCACGAGAAAACGAAGAGAAAAAAGAAGGCAGGACCATATGAAAACGCAATGAATTGTGAGAAATTGGAATGATTCCTTCGAAACATTATCATCTTCTAATAAAAACTCATGTGATATGTAGTCAGTTTCTCTTCTTTTACTACTTTTTTCTCTCCTTATTTTTTCTTTCTGTATCCTTCTTTCCCACTTCTTTCATTCTATTCTTTCTAAAAAATCTCGGCAAACCATATATCGCAATCATTTTCTTGTACACCTATCTTTTTTCTCTTCGTGGGATGATGTGGTGGCGATGATGATGATGATGATAGTTTGGAGAAAGAAGAAATACAAGAGTAGCTAACAGCTTTGTATAACTGTTCACAAAAGAGCAATATACAGACGAAATGCCACTGCTCTTCTTCTCTGCTGTTATGCTGGTGTAAAGGATGGTAGCAACAGTTTTTTGATATTGCGGGATTGCAAAGAGATATTGTTAGTAGTGGTGGAAGAGTTGTAAAAAGGAACTATTTTTTCTCAAGCTCGGAAAAATATGAATTTATCAGTACGGAAAAATGGAATTTTATCAACATAAATTTTCTTTTTTCCTTGGCTTTTATTGCTCATTTTAATGGAAAGCATATTTCACTCCTGTCAGGAGAACTTCCTTCTCTGAGTGTTTTCTTTTTATGCATAGATGAAACTGTCGTCGTCCTCCTCAGCACTCCTCTTCGTCTCTTTCCTATTTTTTCTTCTTACTCATCTCAACCCCCTCTCCTGTATATGCGTCTTATGCCCAGTATGATTTCTTTGTGGCTGAATATGTGCTAACACTACCTTTAGAATATCTCTCACTGCGTTTCATCTCCATCCAAAGAAACTCACTTTGTCGGCTCTATTTTTTATATAACACGGGACAATCTAACGGATATCTAAATAACTTTGCATACTATCATCACATACGTATTATGGATGCAGAAGATATGTGCCTACCTGTACATGTCTCTTTTTTCTTCTGATGATGACAATGATGATGATGGGGTTGGTGTACATTTTTTCTCTGGTAACTATACTACTATCATACTTGGTAAGAAACTAATATTCGATGTACTTCTGTATTTACTTTGCAGTTTGCCCACCTACCATTTCTTATCACATGACGTGTGGCTATACATATGTTAACTCACATGTGAACGCTCTCCCAGAGAGAGAGAAGGAGCAGCGAGATCTCCGCTGCAAGACTTGTTGTATTACACTTTCTGATGTGGTATAAAGAAAGGTGGATGCATGTAAATTCTCATGGTCTCCTCTCCACTATCTTTTCTCTAGGTAAAATCGGAAATGGATAGAATTGGATGAAATGAAAGAAAATGAATTGAATTGGGAATCCTACCAAGAATAATACAAAAGGTACATAAGATGGATAGATGGAGATGGATGAATAGATAAATATGTGAATGAGGAAATAACGAATGTTATGTTATGTACACGTTTGTATCTCAAGACGGATTTTTTTTTATTTTAAAGTTCCTTCTGTTGTTGCCCCGCTCAATCTTATATATTATTAGACTTATACATGTGTTTCTCTTTCTCATATTTTTTACAAGTGGAAAAGTAAGAGAGCAAAAGAAAATTGTGGAAAATGGAACACTACACTACCCCTTTTATGATATCTCCTCTCTGTCAAAGAATGTACTTCACATGCAAAGTAGAATAGATCTTATAAAACAGTGAATAAACGACCATTGTCACATATTGAGAGCAGGCATACCTTTTTCGAATTGGAAATAATGCAAACCAATATAATATTCCAAAACGTGGATGGGTACACACACAGCTACACATCCATTTCTCTGATTTGGCGTTCTCCTCCGGAAAGATTTACAAGAAAGCTTTTTAAACAGATAGATCATCCATGAGAAAATAGTGAAAAAAACGAATTTTCTCCGAATTTCAAATTCATCTTTTGGTAATATTTGATTTTTTTCTGGTATATTTATTTATGTTACATTATGCATGTTGTAGGAAACAGAAGTGTATTCATAGTCATTCTGAATATTTTTTATTAGGAATAGATTATCGGAAAGGGAAAAATGTGTTTTTAGGAATGTGTGAGAAACGGAGCACCAGGGAGTTTAACCCTTCACGTTTATGATTTTATGGTAAAATTATGGTTTTGCCAACTTCTCTGGGTAATATTAATACTAATAATAATATTGGTAGTCTACGAGTAAACAGCTGAGCAATTTTATATTGTCTCCCGATAGGGTTCTTTATATAAATAGGAACTATGAAAAAAATTGTGATTGCCATCTTCCTCATATTTTATGTTATTGTTCAAGCAGTTAGAGCATGATCTTTGCTCTCTCCGTCAAAAGTACACACGCATTTGCATTTACTAGCAGGTTCATACCTGGTGCATTGTAACGCAATAAAGTGTTTATATTGTTAAAGCAGTTAGAGCATGATCTTTGCTCTCTCCGTCAAAAGTACACACGCATTTGCATTTACTAGCAGGTTCATACCTGGTGCATTGTAACGCAATAAAGTGTTTCGTCGAACATATCCATGTTCCATCATTTTTGTATCCAAAAGGAATATATTGATTTCGAGTTGTTTCGCATAAACGGCAGAAAATAGAGCCAACCACACTGAATGCGGTTGTTCTACTTTTTTTGGTTAGGTTATCCTTTCCTTCCAAGTGGGCAGACTCGACATAAAACCGTACATCACTCCAAGGCAAATTTACACACCATGTCTGACTCTGCATAAGTATTGACATTTGACCTTTCTCGAGAGGATCGTGACATCTGTTGCGAGAATGACTTTGTTATGCACTCATAAACACGCTTAAATTCCCGACCTTGAATTTGACACTAACTAAATACCATTATTATTTGGCAGCAGTGTGATATTATTAACTTCAAAATAAATAATTTACACCTTGATTCCCATTAATTCACATGAGACTGTCAGTTTGTTAAATTTTAAGTATTATACTACACATTGTACATCATATAATACAAATTCCCCGATCAAACATATTTTTCACCGAGATATTTTAAATCTTAACCTTCTCGCAACGTTCACTAAATTGTACATGTGTTCAGATGATAAAACAGAATTTCTTGGAATTAAAGTATTCTGCGAATTTATTATGGCCAGTGTGAGTCAAAATTTTTCATTACAGAATAGTACTCAAGGTACAATATGTATCGTTAATATTTTTTCAAAAATCTATCTCAACGGCGAAAGGCCACCTGTCTCGAACTTTTGCTCTCCTCGATTCCTACTGCAAGAAAACAAAACGGAAAAATATGGATACAACAAACGAGTGAATGCTCTGCACACTTGATGCACCTGTTGTTGTTCCCAGTCCTGATCCATTCTTCTTCTTCGTCAAATTGAAGAAGAAGAATCCATTTTAAATACAATGATCAGATCGAAGTGATACCAGGTTTTTTGTGGAAGTCCTTTTTGGCCTGTGCTCAGAATGTTGGTGGTAGAAGATTAAACAATAATGCATCATAATGATATAATTATTGCTTTGGCACGACTCTTTCACGACAGAGAACCTTGAAAGCTACCACGTTCATCTTCACTATACATGGTACGTGCTTGGTTGTGACAGACTTCCGTAATTTTCCCAAATAGGATTCTCTCTTGTTCACCCTTACCCTACTACTTTTTGATGCGACATAACATACACCACAAAACTTGATCCACGACGTCTTTTTTTCTTCTTTCTCGCTCACACAATGAATTGGAAAATGTGCTTCTGCTGTTACTCACCTGTTGTACCTCTCCTTTCTCAAAGATCTTTCCTCCATCCCTTTTTTTTCTTCTTCCCCAACAAACTCTCTAATAGGCATTACTTGTGCTTCAATTCATGGGCAACTTGTCGTAAGTACGGTCTCCGTGCAGGTTCCTCTTTTTGTGGCTTCTGCTTGTGCTCCTCTTCATCCATGTGGCTCGACAATTAATCTATCCTTGCTTTTCAAGAAGAAGTTGATCAAAGAAAGAAGTTTCTGAGCCAACAAAGGGTTGGGGTAGACTGAGGATAGATAACCATATATATGTACATATTCACTCATAATAGCTTACTTCTCCAGCTTCTTCTATGATATCAGTTTTTATAACCATAAGATTAAGTAAAAAGTCGGCTGTAACCCACAATATGCCTTTCCTAACTTTTTTGATACGACATTAAAATGCATACTCCGTACAAAACCTCGTGCCCCACTCCAGTCTTTTCCCCTTCCTTATTATAGAAACTTGATAGAGACAAAAAATCTCCGCAAAGAAACCGCTGGCGTTGAAGGGCACGAGCCTTACCAAAAGGGTCAGGTTTTTTGCTTCTCACTCTACAAGATTTCACATGGGATTTTGGTAAGGAAGGAACAAGAACATTTCTAATAGATAAGTATACCTTGTCATGAAATACATTGGAAGAGCAATACAACATGCCGCCGGCAACACCTGGCGCCTTCCAGACCGGGGGGTGTGGAACACAAGAGCCGATCGTTCATCTGAAAGGAAAAAAGTCTTCTCAAAAATCTTTTTTGAATCTTCGTTGGAGAGACTGTTGATGGCTCAGATTCCCTTATGTTCATGTATGTAGGGATAATATTCCCACTGATTTGAACATTGTTTCTCAAACGACTCGTCGTTTTCATCTTTTATTTTATTCGGGTCGTTCATCTTCCAATTCCTTCTCAACCCTTAAGCATGCAGTAGTGTAACACAGATTCATCAGTGGAAGGGTAAAACNCTGAAAGCACTACCTTCCTTTCGATTGGTGCACAATGGCCCGCAATGTTTCACTTGTCCAGTTAATGATAGAGAGAAACACAATGGAACTCAATCACCACAACGTTTTACTTGACTGAGTTGAGAAGAGAAGACATTGGAACTCTAGTGGTTTTAAAAGGGCAACAAGTTGCATACAATTCTTCAGTCTTCAAGAAAAAAAATTTCCAGTACAAGATAATTATATAAATATATTTTCACCCGACTCTTTTTCTTATAAAAGTTGTTACATAAGCATGAATGTGTAACCTGTGTTGGCAGACACCAGTCTATTTTCATGTAACGTATTTATGTGTTTTCGATTTTCCCTGAGGACATAACACTGGCTTGTGCTTTGAGTACGTGCTGGAGGGCAATGGCAAAAACATTGCTACATGAAATGTACTCCTTTTAGTCTTCCTTCAAGGCAAGCACACATGTTGCACTTTTGAACCTTTCTTGATGATGNAAAAACATTGCTACATGAAATGTACTCCTTTTAGTCTTCCTTCAAGGCAAGCACACATGTTGCACTTTTGAACCTTTCTTGATGATGCGAAGATGAAACCAGCACATTTTTGTTTTTTTTCTCCTTCTGGCAAGCAAAGGGACACTGGTCAAGTGCACTTTGGGTATTATGTTTATGTTGAACTGAGATGAGACTTTGTACTTGTGTGGGTTTCCATAATACGGAAAAACCATCAACAGTAGATCTTATATGCCATGAAAAAAAGAGAGCACGCACGGGGTGATGAAGTCAACCGAAAAAAAGAAGTAACATTTGGTGTCTCATCATCATCATCGTAATTTTTTCAAAACGAACTGTTGCTCTCTTTTTCCTTCAATATGTCCAGTCACCTCATCCACTAACCTCTGAAGCTAAAGCAACTGCCCTGTTCTTATAACTCGTGGCAGTTTCTTTATTCCTATCATTCTTCAAATTACTTCTGAGTTTGCAACAACAAACAACGCATCCCTGTGCACATGGTCCTTCTACAAATCCCAAAAATTGTACAACATCTGCTATCGCAGTTTTTTCGAATTGAAGGAAGAGTTGAGTATCTGACTCACATATAATCTAAACAAAATTTGTGCTTTGTGCCTATGTGCAGTATAATAGTGTTGAAAGTTTTCTTGTGTTGTTGTGTTCGATTACTTTGTTGTCAGTTTTCAGAAAATTTCGTGTAGTTCACTATAATATGGCTTATTAACGGCCAAATACTTTTACAACGTAATATTGTGCGTTGATTAGTGGGAATTTCGCGTAGGGATTCAATCTCGATAAAATAAAATATTTCAATGAATTTTGACGGAGGACAGTTTTGGAACGTGCCACACAGAAGCTACGAAAGAATCTGAGATGAGCAAGATTTTTTTCTCTTGGTAAGTAGATACATACATGTGAGTACAATGCAAGATACAAGCAGGCATTATTATGATTGCTTTTTGCTTGTGTGCATTATATCGCCCAAAACAAAGTAGAGTGCGTCACACACATAAAACGGCTGGTTACTTTTGGGTCAATAACATCACATTGTGACTCTTCTCCATGATACATTCCATACGACCACTTTGTTAGCATCCCATTTTGCATTGTGTACAGGTAGGTATTTATTTTGCAGTTGCAGAGATGCTATCTTGGATGGCGATGAGGATGAGTAAGGAGGAGAGATGAAGGAGTGTATCATAATAAGGTATTATCAAAAGTCACTTCTTCATTGTATTAATCATTCTGATGCTCGTGCTGATGATTTTTGTGGTCGGCTGTCTTCTGATAGTTTGAATACTTTGAATTGGTGGTTACTAGTCTGGTTTGAAGTGAAAAACGTTAGGAACGTGTGGTCACATGTGGCATGTGTGCCGCTGTAATCATTATGTTTACAAAAATTGTGTAGGATAATTTATTTGAAAACATTGCTATATTGTATGTGCGTTTCAATACACCCACCCGTTCAATAAATGTTAGGGAAGCACGCTACCGCGCTTTGAATTTTAGCTTTTGTTGTGGTTGGTTTCTGCTATTTTAAACGGAACTAAATAGGAGCAGGATAAATGTTGCAAAATGGGTTTATATGTTACATGGATAGTTGATGCCTTATTCTTGACTCCGGATAAACCTGTTTGTAGTATTGTTTCAATAGTTTCCATGCTATAATTCCTGTTACTTCGAAAGGCAACTCTATGATTGAAG